>JNEM01011600.1:0-13019 GCA_000697335.1 Conidiobolus incongruus B7586 | reverse complement strand
TTCAATAATTAAATAAATTATATATTAAATTTTTATATTCCTTTATATTATAATATTATATTTAAATATTTATTTCTTTAATTTTAGAAATAATTACTTTAATTATTAAATTCAAGAAATATGCAAAATATAAATTAAAAACTTAATTTTTGATATTAAGCAATTAAGGTAACAAAAATAACTAAAATATATTCACTTAGTCAAATTAATTAAATCTAATAATTAAAGCTATTATTCATGAAAAATAAAGAATAAATAAAGAATAAATTAAGAATATATTCTGATTATACATTGTTTATTAGAATCCCATAAAATTCACATTAAATTACTATAAAATTAAAATATATATATATATATTATATAAATTTTTTTATTAATAGAACTTCAAAATTGGAATTATTATAATAATATTATTTATCATGGACTGTATTTCTATAACTAAATAAATGATAATATAACCTGATTATTGCAAAAGAATTGAAATTTTTTAACTAAGTCAGTATGATCATAATATTGATTTATAACCTTTCAAGTTATCCAATTATATAATTTCTTTTATAAAGTATTATTATATAATATTTAAGAATTAAAAAAATTCAGAATAACAGTGAGAATAACTCAAACTACTATATAGATTTATTCACCTTAAATAATTATTGTACCATTTATATACGATTAAAAAAGCTCATGAGTGCTTAATCTTATTTAAAATTCATTATAAACAGTATAGTAAAAGTCAAACTTTATCATTTAACATATCCTAAAATTTATAAATTTATTCCTTTTCAACGATTACAAATTAGTATTTATTACTCCATGACAAACAAGTGCCTTTGAAACAATTTTAATTTTAAATTATGTCTCACATGAAGTTTTATTAAAATCGAATAATTTGAGATAATCAAATTCAAGATTAAGATCAATCAGAAGTTGATTTCAAATCTAAATAACTCAATAACAAAACAAATATTGATCAAAGGAAGAAACAGTATATTTATTCTTTTAAGAAATTATTAAAGAGAATAAAAGATAATAACCACAATATACTTGATAATTATCAAATTTTGGAATATATATATTATTTGGCATATATTTACTAAAACTTATTTATTAAGTGATTATTTCAAATAAGTTATAATATATTTATTGATGTTAAGGAATATAATTTATTTTATTCTATTAAATTTAAATAAATTGATAATATCATTATCTATATCATTTTGTCTTTTATATAATTATTTATATATTGATAATTTCCTTTATTCTATTCTATAAATTATTTTTAGATTAGCGTGATATATTGAAATATTATTAGCACTATAATAAACAATCCAGGTTATCAATTTTATAAATCAATATTTTATAGTAAAAAACAGGTAAAGCTTTATTTGGTATTTATTATAACCAAAAAGGAAAATTTAGCAAATTTTAACTTAAATATACATATAAATTATATATTTATTATAATTAATAAAATATTATATCTTATTAATCATTGTATATTGTTGATATTTCCATATAAATAACATTTTCATTATAATATGATAAATTTATTAAAAAATCAAATTTAAATATCTGTAATAATTAAATTGCATACTATAGACTATTTATGAAATTAAAAATTTATTGCCAAGTTTTAAAAGTTTTTGTTTTTAATATTTTTAAGATATTTATAATATATATTTAATTATAATTGAAAACTAAAAATTATTAACACATATATTTTCAAGGCAATCATATAATGCAATTAAAGTAGGTATATCAATGTGTTTTTATATAGATAGCTTTATAATATTACTTGTTCCATATTATGAATATTAAACTTAACAAAAAAATTAAGCTTATAAAATTTGGTCTAATTTGAAAAATTTAAAAATGAAATTACTTTATATTATTAGATATTTTTTAGTTTAAGATGTCTAGCCTTTATAAATAATAGTTGAAAGATATATTACAAATTCATTGTTTATTTTTTATAATTTAAAGTATTTTTAATTCATTATTGTGATTTATTTTTTCTATTATTGATTTCCAATTTATGACCTTGGTAATATATATTAATATAATTTCAAAATTTATTGAATTGTTTGTTATAAGTGATGGCTTAAAAGTTGACTTTATTAAAATATTTATTATAATATAAATTTTATTCAAGGATTATAAATTATTTTCAATTAGATTTAATATTATTTTAATATAATAAAAATCTAATAATAGATATATTGATAAAATTTTATATAGTTTGCAAAATCGTGAATTAATTATCAAAACATAGTGTTAGTATTTATATTTGGCTGAAAAAAATAATTTGAAAATTTATGAAATAAATATAATAAGAGTTAATTTAATATTACTCTGTATTTTTCATAATTGGAATTTTTTGTAATTAAAAAAAATAAACATTTTAATATATAATATATAAAAATAAATATATTATATAAATTTAATAGTTCCTTTTATTATTAATAACTTTTTGATATACTTTTAACAAATTATTAATACTTATAAAATAGTACTTTTTATTAAAGATTAAAATCTAATATTTTATAAACCAATTAGATTTTCTTATAGAAATTTTCTTTCTTAAAAGTTAGTTTTTTAATTATCTAAAGCAATTATAATAATATAGGTTATAATCTAAAAAATATACTAGATATAGTAGTTTTTTCTAGTTATTTTTAATTAGAATATTTTTTATAACTTTAAATTTAGGTATTTTATAATTATCATGTAAAATGATAATTTTACTTAAATTATATTAAAAACACTAATTAGGAATACTTTTATTTAAAAAAGTAATATAAAATTTATTATTAATTAATTTTTTTTTAAGAATTAAATAAAAATAGTATATACCATTATAATTTATTATAATAATTAATATTTGCTTATAAATAAAATATTTATTTAAAAGAATTTATAAAAAAAATTGATTTAATTTAGTATTTTGATTTGTATTTTAGTAAAAAATTTTAAATAAAGATTTAAAATTTATCAATTATAATTATTTAATGAAAAAGTTTAAACTTTTAATAATATTTGAATAAGTTTTATATAATAATAGTTACTTTAGCTTTTTTTAAGCTTTAATTAAATGATAAAATATTTATTTTATATTTTTATTTATTAATTTGAGTTTAAACTTTAATATATATAAAATACTTATAAAACTAATATTAAAATACTTAGATAATTTTTTAACTAAAATAAAAATATATTTTTTAATATATTTTTTCACTCTATTAATAATTGAAAGAATAATAATTAAAGTTAGTTTTTTAAATTTTAATAAGTTTTTAAATAATTTCTCTCTTAGCTTTAAAATAATTTACCTAGTAATAATTTGTTAATTTAGATAATATTTTATTATTAAAATTTATTTATAAATTTTAAATAATTTTAAAGGGTTTATGGTTATGTTTTACTAATACTAAAATAAAAAACTTTTGATAATTATTATTTAGTTTAAATATAATTAAATTAAACAACTAATTATAAAAAGTTAATTTTTTAATCAAAAAATTATTATATATATATATTAAAAGTATATAATTTCTTACTAACTTTATATATATTTATTTATTTCAAACTAATAATATGTTTGAAAAATCAGAAATTAAAAAATTTCCTATTATTTTAAATTTAAAATAATAATAAATATCATATATGAAATTAATCCATATGATACTACTTTATTAATTATAGAAAAAATGGGAAAACTCTCATATTTTTTGATATGTTTACATATTTTCAAAGTATGCATTATATTTTTATTGATATCACTGTACTATTAAACAATAGAGTAACTATGATTAACTTAAAAAAGATAAATAATCTAGAATTATATAAAAAATGCAAAAATCAATTAAAAATTAAACATTAATTAAATAGAGCACAAAATTATTTTATTCAGAGGTGTTTGAAACAATGATTATATAAATCGTAAAAGCTAAATAATATGTTTAACAAGCGTGACCTTTAGACTTTGATGAATATATATCCAAAAAAACTTAAGTAATATTAAAATAAGATTTTTAATATGAAAATATTGCCTGATTATAATGATGGAATATAACTGAGTTCAATTGGACTAAGAGCAGGCATTTATACAGCTATTATCTCAATTCAATTTTCTTTGATTACTAGTTAAAACGTTGGGACTCAATTTATTAATTGAAGCTATTCAGGTTCCAAAGTTATATACAAAAGCATATATAGATATGAAAATGTGTTCTTTGATTATACTGTCGAGCTATACACGTCAATAGTTATACTTATTTTTGCTATAATATCTCGCTCCCCATTCTATTGGTTTGCTTACAATCCAAATTGGTCGAAATTATCTGTCTAATACTCAATTATTCATGAATTAAGATATAATTGTTGGTATATTGAGTCTTGGAAAGTGTTATTAATTATATATAATCTCAATTTGTCCTTCTGGATCTGGTTTAGTATCATCTTCATTATATGTGATTTGAATTGTATTACTTTGGTGGATAGTGTGATTCATGGTGGTAAAAGATTGATCGATATTGTAGTGTATTGCACTGCAAAAGCAGTTAAAGGAGGGGTATTATGAGAGGGATCGTGCTGTTAAATTCGATTTTATTTTTATTTAATGGCTTTGATAAAGTGTATTGGAATCATGGGGTATCGTCGCCTTCAATGTTAAAATCAACTTGATTTTAATATCTCGAGAAATTTAGTATATAATAATCCCAGTTAAAAATAGTCAAATCATCAATTAATAATATCTTGTAAATAATTTATTCATTATATAAGCCAATAGTTGGTAAAATGTGCATTTAATTCATTAATTTTATCCCTGCAATTCTCATCACTCATTCTCTCATTGTGAATATTTCAATATTATTATGTATAATCAACTAAGTCAGAGTGGAGTATATTGATATTTTTAAAGCAGCAGTTAATAGATTACATTTTTGAATCATCAAGAGTGTTAATAACAATATTTATTTGTTAGAATTCAATGGCTTAAAGTATACTTAAGAAATTTCATCGGATATAATAAATTTCCAGAGTTTTTCTTGAAATAAATACAATGATGTCAGCAATTCACGCGCTAATTATTACATATATTAAAAAATTAATATTGCTGATTAATATATTATTTGAAATATTATTTTATTCAATATTTATACCTTACTAACAGAATTTAAATTTCAAAATTTGATTCTTAAAATTGGAACTGTAGGAGTAAAATAATTAAATATTTCATGTCATTTTTCATAATTTAATAGCTTAATCTGAAAATACATTGTATCAAAGTTGATATATTATATTATATTTTATCATACAGCAGAAATCAAAATATAATAAATTATAAAGACCATTTCAAAATATCTAGAATAATATATATTTCATAAAATTACCAATTAATATTCAAAATTTGATAAAAGATAGGTTGAGAAACCTGTGATTTTTAAATCTAAAATATATTAAGTTACTAATGTTTAATAAAAAATTAATTAAAATAATAATACTTAATATAATTGATTACAGTTATAGTTTAGTTATATATTCATCCTAGCTCATAACATTTAACTCTAGCCAGTGTTTCAAAAATATATAATTTTATATAATATTAATTTTATAATGTAAAAGAGGATAAACAATGGGATACATATTGAACCGATTGTTTTTCATATTTCAAATATATTTGAATCCAATGCAAAATATTGAATGAGAAAATTTGATTGAATTGTGTGAATCTAAAAAATTCAATACAAGTGTTTTTAAAAATGGGGTTCAGATCCCTTTTGGAACTCAATTACAAGGTTTAATAGTTGAGAAATTTTTAAAGATTATGCCAAAATTAAATTGCTCTAATATAAAGCATAATTGATTGTAGACAATAATTCTATATCTTATCATTATATCCTCTCAAAGTATTATTTTATCTAAGGTGAGTGCAATATTATAATTATTAGGTAAATATTGGATAATATAATACTTGATTAATAGTGATTTATGAATATTGAATATTGACAAATATAAATTAATTGTAAAATAAAATAATTAGCATGTTTGATTAGATTTGTTTATAATAGAATTGTTATAATTATTGATATTATAGTTACATCTCTTCAATGAAAATAATTAAATTTTAGACTAATCTCAAATAATATTAAATATTTAATTGCACATTTCAATGATGATTTTTTATTCTATTGATATATTAACCCCCATAAAAGTAATACATTGAATTCCTTGAATACTCTAAATATAATAATATACTTTTTGAATCTATAATTATATGTATATGATTTTTCAGATCCAAATAAATGCCATACAATTGTTTAGATTTTTACTAAATGATAATATTATAATGTGGCTAACTGCGTCTATCACCTTATTATACAATATAACCATATAAATCAATAAATATATTTAAAAATAAATGGTACTATACTAAGCGATTCAATTCGTATTGTACTGTCAGTTTACAAATAATGCAGTTAATTGTGAATAATCATAATGAACCATTTGTGTAAGTATTTAATATGTGGATTAAACCAATTAATCTTTTTCATTGTTAAAAATTTCAAATCCGACCGAATGTTCATATTATAATTATTATATTTTAAGATCATTTTAAATACGATCTAATTGTTAAAATTTAACATTCAAATATAAGAAGGCGTCCCTCTTGAGGGTTTGTAATCCAACAACCGTTTTTAGATCTTTCAGAAAAAACTTGCATTAGTTACATTTAATCATTAAAGTTTCATTCAATTTCTAAATTCAATCATATCCACATTTACCATTCACCATTACCAAAAAAACATATGAATGTAACCAGCCCTTAAAATTAAAAAATAAACAACATCCAATTAGTTGTTTTGATTTCATTAATTAAATATTTTCAATATAAAAATAATAATATAGAGTTGAAATAATTTTTAAATATTATTTAATAATTATAATACTTTTGTATTGTTTGTAAATATTGTTTAAATTTTGATATAGTATAGAAGATTTTATTAATTATAATTAATTGTTGATTTAATAATTTAAGTCACTTCCTGTTGTGTAAATATTGTTGAATTAATGAATTCCACGCCTAAAGAAACGCTCAATAACTTAGACTCTCCAGAATTATCTAATGAATATGACACCCCCAACAGTCCTATGCTCATGGAAGATTCTACATTTTTAACAAATGAGGAACGATTACAAAATGAAAATGACATGCTCAGAGCTCAAATTTCCAAACTTTGGGGTATCATTAACAAGCAGAGAGCTGTGATAAATACTCTACAGTCAAAGGTTCCTAGAAGGGGCTCCACCTCTGGGATAATAGGAAGATTTAGCGATGGCCATCAATCTAATGATAGCGAAGCTTCCGGCACTCATTCAATAATTCGTTCCGAGTTAAGTCCTCAGTCTAAGTCTCTGTACCTTCAAGCTACAAAACAGTATAATAAAGGTGTAGGAACTGATATGGGGTTGAAATCTACAATAGGTTTAAATCCAATTGAAGAGAATAAACAAACTGATACAACTCAGGATGTTAATAAAGAAAGTAATCCTGAATCTCAACGAAGCTCTGATAATGTTAATAAAGAACCCAAAGAGCCTTTGGGTTTAGGACTTGTAAATAGTAACGAAGGTAAAACAAAGCTATTTATTAAATATTTTATAGTTTACAAATTTTGATTATTCAGATGCCAATACCAATTCTACAACTGCCAAACCAATTCAAGAGCAAATAAGAGTTAAAACTTCGGAATCTGATACCACTCAAACTACACCGATTTTGGAAAAAAGTAAGTAATCTATTGAAGATCAAGATATTTTGAATTTAATATTTTTTAATTATTTCAGGTAATATATCCAAAAATACCTCCTTAGACGAAGGATCCAAATTGGGTGAAACTAAGACATCAAGTTTTTCACAGCCAAATAGTACAGCAATGGCATCTATTGCATTGGAATCTCCACCCCCGTCTCCTCGCTCCAGATTCCAGAGTTCAATAATCCCTGGATTTTTCTCTTCTTCTGGGTCAAAATCGTCTAGATCGAGCTCCATTAATGTGCAGCCTAAGCATAGCAAACGAAATTCGAAGGATCAAAGTAACTTTCGCGATTCATCTAGTCTAGAGAAGAACGATACTTCAAATTTGTCAAATTTAAAAGAAAATGTTAATAATAATAATCAAGCTGTCAAAGCCAATATGATTGATGAAAACAAATCACAATCTGAAGATTCAGCTAGTGACGCTGCAAAAATCGATCAGAATGATTCGAATAGTTTCACTACATCTCAAGCTACACCAATCATAACGGACGAAAAACCATTAACCCCACCTCTCAAAGAACTGCATTCCATTGGCGTTGAAGTATTTGGATCAGCTGTCCGAAGGAATTCAAAGGGAAAAGAGACATTAGTCTTCAAATTACACATTAAGCAGTTGCCACCGTCAATTCGCCAATCTAGTATTCTAGAAAATGAATTATTTGTTATTCCTGGAACTTCATTATGGACAATTGAGAAACACTTTTCAGATTTCTTGGCTTTGGATAATAAGGTAATCAAACTATTCAGATATTTGATTGTTAATAATTTAATTTTAATATTCTAGATCAAACAGATGAAAAGTGTTAACCTAGATAAGTATAGTAAATTACCTGAGAAGAAACACTGGTCATCAATTTCCCCTTCTAAAATGGATCAGCGCAAAGTAACTTAATACCACATCCGTTTACTGATTAGAATATTCATTATAATTTTTTAGTTTTTACTTCAACAATACCTGATGAGATTGATACTTCAAACTCCGGCTAATCCAGATTGTTTAGATCCAATTTGCGAGTTTTTGAGTACAAATATTGTAGATGAAGATCAATCTACACCTAGGGTAATCCTAAATAATTTAATATACGAATACGTGTTATTGATAATATGAAATTAGGCTGATGGTAAAATGGAAGGGTATTTGATTAAGAGAGGTAAAAACTTCGGAAAATGGAAGCGAAGATATTTTAAATTGTCAGCTGGTGTTTTGAACTATTATGATAGTGTAAATTTCACTTGAGTCAAATTGATATTTCGATATTAAATCCTTGATTTAGCAAAATGGGCCTTTATTGGGATCTATCAATTTGAGCCAAGTTCAAGTTGCAGTCCAGCAAACGTCTAATATCGATAGAGCTTCTGATGATAGTGGCGTGGATACATTCAGACATGCGTTTATGATTTTAGAGCCTAAAAGAAATTCAAGTTTTAGTAGACATGTTTTATGTGCTGATAGCGATAATGAAAGGGATTTGTGGGTTGCTGCGTTGTCAGTTCATTTAAACTCTGATCACAATATTTCATCAAATACGCAATTGAACCAATCTAAAGAATCTCCTAGCAGTTCAACCTCCAGGATTACTCTAACTCCTGATGCTAACTCATCATCGCCAAAGAAAATTGATCCTAGCACACCGGAAAACAATGACCACATTGAGCATGATATTTTGGAATCTGACACTCCTTCGAATTCGCCCCTCTCAACTGTCGAACCAAATGAACCCAATAATCTCAACCATAGAACACCTCCTACCACCTCTCCTAACGAATCCCAAGTTAATTTGCCAAATTCTACGCAATCTTCAAATCTAAAAGCTAAATCAAGTAGAGAGCAGTTAACAACCAAATTCTTAGGACTCAATAAAGACAAGGCAGCCTCTCCAAATCCGCCGACTCAAGCCACTTTGGAAACTAATAAGAAGTCAACCAAAAAGAATTTCTTTTGGAATAAGCGATTATTCGGTCATGAGGGCAAAAAATCATCAACTCCTCTACCGATATTTGGCGTGAGCTTGCAACAGAGTGTGGCTACTTCATCTATTGGTGGATATCCACTTCCATCAGTTGTATATCGCTGTATTCAGTATTTGGATAATAAAAATGCCCAGGCTGAGGAGGGTATTTACCGCCTTTCAGGAAGCAGCACAACCATTGATAATCTTAGGAGCAAATTCGAAACTGAAGGTGATTTTGATATTTTAAAATCCAATATACCATATGATGTACATGCGGTTGCCGGTTTATTGAAATTGTTCCTTCGAAATCTACCATCTACAGTGCTGACATCTGAACTTCAACCCGATTTCCTGCAAGTCACGGATCTTTTAAGTCGTAAGGATCGCGTCCGAGAACTCGGCAAACTTGTATGCTCCCTACCCATTGAGAATTACACCCTATTACGAGCCCTTGTCTCCCATCTATTGGGAATTGTTGAAAAGTCGGATATTAACAAGATGACTTTGAAAAATATAGGAATTATCTTCGCACCCTCCTTAGGTATCCCAGCTGGTGTATTCGCGTTATTCATGTCGGAATTTTCCTATATCTTTTATGTTGATAGCACTGGTTCTGCAGCTCCTCGAGAATTGACAGATGATGAGGATGAGGAACAAGACTCGATTTCAACCACAACAGGATCTAAAAGTATTCAAAACACATCTGGTCAAGCTGATAGTAATCAATCCGGGGAAGATTTTACTCAGGATTCAATAGGATCCACTGCTCTCAAAAGCAATATGGTAAATTTGAAAGGGAGAGCTCATCGCAGGGTCAAATCAGAGGATTTAATCAAAGTACCGTCCCAAGAAATCTTCCAAACTGATTCCAATTCCTCTCCCACAACCACCACCCAAAAGACTGAAAAATCGCCATTGTCCCAAATCTTTGAATCGCCCCAACCAGGAAAGCCCCTTTCGGTGTCATCCTCCCGCCAATCTTCAAAGAACAGTAGCAGACTGTTGTCTAAATCTTCGAGCCATATGAATATCAAACTATCTAACCCCTCATCGCCAAACCACTCTCTCAAGCTTAACAGATCCAATCGCAATTCCCTTCTCTACCAATTCACAGCCCCACCAGAAGTGGTCGAGCGCGAAAGACGACTTTCGGTATCTATCCAGCCCCAAGACGAATTTTTGGAAGAATATGCACTTAATGTGAGCACCGTATCAGAAATTAGTTTTGTTGCTGATACTGCCAACTCTAAGTAATTTTCGTTACTTAGCTCTCGCATTTTTTATATACTTTTTTTACTTGACTCTGGAAGTCTTTGAATATCCACACAAGAATCAATCTAATTGATATCTTGGTAGATCTTAATATTAATATTTGATAATTACACTTTGTTTAATTTTTATTATTAATTTTATTAAAAAATTCGTCTCGGTTAAAAACATACTTTGAATTAAATATTTCAATTGAATTATAAATTTACAATTGATTAATTTCTTATTAAACAATATAGAATAATTATGTAGTATAATTAGTTTTGTAAACTAATTGAAAAAATTACTTGACTAATTTGAACTAAAAAGCTGGCTTAACCTTAACTAGAATTTATCATAATATATCTTGAATTATCACTTATATTAGAATATTAATATCTTATAATAAAACATATTGAATGAAATATAAATGAAAAATAAATTAGTTTAATTTTCATCAATTTCAAATCATTCTAAAAATGTATAATGATAATGATTCCAATAATGATTTTAAAATTATTTTAAAATATAGATTGATAATAGTATTAATTAATCTTATAAACATTAAAATTACAGATATATCAAATAAATGTCAAACATTCTAGATTTATCATTAAATAATTTTAATTAAATAAAATTAAAATATAATAACTATTACTTTGAATTTGAAGTAATGGGGAATTTTTTAATTTTTGTTCAAACATATTATTAGTTTGATATGAATAAATATATACAAAGTTAATAAGAAATTATATATTTTTGATATATATATATTAATTTTTTTGATTAAAAAATTAACTTTTTAAAATTAGTTGTTTAATTTAATCATATTTAAACCAAATAATAAAGATCAAAAGTTTTTTATTTTAGTATCAGTAAAACTTAACCATAAACCTTTTAAAATTATTTAAAATTTATAAGCAACTTTTAATAATAAAGTATTATTTAAATTAGCAATTTATTATTAAGTAAATTATTTTAAGGTTAAAAGAGAAATTATCTAAAACCTATTAAAATTTAAAAAATTAACTTTAACTATTATTTTTTTTAATTGTTAATAATATGAAAAAATATATTAAAAAATATCTTTTTATTTTAGTTAAAGAATTATCTAAGCATTTTAATATTAGTTTTATAAGTATTTTATATATATTAAAGTTTAAACTCTAATTAATAAATAAAATAGTAAAATAAATATATTATAATTTAATTAAAGCTTAAAAAAAAGTTAAAGTAATTATTGTTAAACAAAACTTACTAAAATATTACTAGAAGCTTAAATTTTTATAATAAATAATTATGATTAATGAATCTTAAATCTTTATATATAATTTTTTATTAAAACACAAATTAAAATATTAGATTAAGTTAAATTAACCTTTTCTATAAATCCCTTTAAATAAGTATTATATTAATAAATAAATGTTAATTAATATAATAAATTTAATAATATATGTTACTTTTATTTAATTCTTGAAAAAGAATTAATTAATAGTAAACTTTATATTTTTTTTAAATAAAGATATTTTTAAATAGTGTTCTTAATATAAATTTGAGAAAACTTATTATTTTACATGATAATTATAATATATATAAATTTAAAGCTATAAAAAACTTTCTAATTAAAAATAACTAGAAAAAATTATCATATCTAGTATATTTTTTAGATTATTACTTATGTGATTATAATTACTTTAAGCAATTAAAAAACTAGCTTATAAGAAAGAAAATTTCTACAGAAAAATTTAATTAGTTGGTAAAATATTAAATTTTAGTCTTTAATAAAAAAAATTATTTTTTAAATAATAAATCTTAGTTAAAAATATAACAAAAAATTATTAATAATGAAAAAATTATTAAATTTATATTATCTATTTATTTTTAAATATTATATATTAAAATATTAATTTAGTTTTAATTATAAAAAATTTTTATTAATTAAAATATAAAGTTATATTAATAATTAAAAGGAAATAAATTTAATTTATTAAATT
>JNEM01011580.1:0-10186 GCA_000697335.1 Conidiobolus incongruus B7586 | reverse complement strand
TTCAAACATATTATTAATTTTAAATAATAAAATATATATAAAACAAATAGGAAAATAAATAGTTTTGAATTATATATATATATAATAACTTTTTTGATTAAAAAATAAATTTTTTAAAATTAGTTATTTAATTTAATTATATTTAAACTAAATAATAACTATCAAAAGTTTTTTATTTTATTATTAGTAAAACTTAACCACAAATCCTTTAAAATCATTTAAAATTTACAAACAGCTTTTGATAATGAAATATTATTTAAATTAACAATTTATTATTAGGTAAATTACTTTAAAGCTAAAAGAAAAACTACCCAAAACTTATTAAAATTTAAAAGATTAATTTCAACTGTTACTCTTTTAATTATTAATAAAATAAAAAATTATATTAAAAAACATTTTTTTATTTTGTTAGAGAATTATTAAAATATTTTAATATTAGTTACATAAGTATTTTATATATATTAAAGTTTAAATTAAAATTAATTAATAATAATATAAAATAGGTACTTTATAATTTAACTAAAACTTAAAAAAAGCTAGAGTAGTTATTATTAAACAAAATTTACTAAGGTATAACTAGAAACTAAAGTTTTTATAGCAAATTATTATAATTAATGAATTTTAGATTTTTTTTGTATAATCTTTTGTTAAAACATAAATCAAAGTGTTAGATTAAATTAAATCAACCCCCTTTACAAATTCCTTTCAATAAATACTTTATTAATAAATGAATGTTAATTGTTGTAATAAATTATAATAGCATATGCTATTCTTATTTAATTTTTAAAGGAAAATTAATTAATAATAAACTTTATATTTTTTTTTAAATAAAATTATTTCTAATTAGTATTCTTAATATAATTTAAGAAAATCTATTATTTTGTATAATAATTATAAAATACATAAATCTAAAGTTATAAAGAACTTTCTAATTAAAAATAACTAGAAAAAACCACTACATCTAGTATATTCTTTAGATTATAACCTATGTGATTATAATTGCTTTAAGTAATTAAAAAACCAGCTTACAAGAAAAAAATTTCTATAGAAAAATTTAATTAATTTGTAAAATATTAAATTTCAGTCTTTAATAAAAAGAACTATTTTTTAAGCATTAGACCTTTGCCAAAAGTATAACAAAAAGTTATTAGAAATAAAAGAAATTATTATTTTTACTTTTTATATATTAAAATATTTATTTTTTTCAATTGCAAAAAATTCCCATTATTTAAATTACAAAGTAATATTATTAATTTACATAAAACAAAGAACAGGTTATAGGTAAAAATATTTAAGTTAATAATATATCTTAATATGAAATCATGATATCTCAAACCCTGTAGAAAAACTTCTAGTTCAATAGATAATAGTTACTTTTTTGGAATATATAGCTCATTAAATTAAAGGACTCTCCCAATTTGTATTAATATGATCCAAAAAGACTAAATATTATAATTGACCTTGTACTTCTATTAATGATTTGAGTTTAGTTTTGAATTTGATCATTAATTCAAAAGAAAATTTTCAATATAAAAGGAATTGATATAGAGATTGACACATATGAAACGAGATAATTATCAATATTTAATTTGTATGCATATTTGAATTTTAATAAAAGTAACATTCATTCTATTAACCATTTTTAAACGTTAAAAAATTTAATTAAATGAATAAATTAACAATTAAAAATTTCAAAGTTTGAAAATTATATTGAAATCATAGAAAAATCATTTTAATGTTGAGTGAAAATATATTCTTAATAATATAATCTTTATCCTTGAATATCGTATTAATGCTAAAGAAAAATTAATATCATGTTTATATTACAAAGGAGCAAAAGGATAATATAAAATATAATATAATATCAGAAATAACAACGAATGGGATTTAAAATTAATATAATAATTTTTGATTTTTAAATATAGGGTATATGTTTGTTACAGAGCTAAAATTAAGATGGAAATTTGAATCAATATCAAAGATGAAAATTATATAATAGCTCAACTATTTTATAGTGTGTAATAAAAGAAAACAGTATTTAAGTTAGTACATGAGAAGTCAAATAGTATATTTAAGTTATTAGTAATTCTATTGATCTCGATTTAATGAAATTACTCTGTTCACTCAATAGTTTTTTTCCACTGTATAAAAAATTATTCTTGAACAACATATAAATATACAAAAAAGTAGTTGTTTCTATATATCGTATATATTTCATAGTGACAAGTGTATTTAGTTAATTTTATTATTTATATCACTAATTTTTATCCAGAAAATTTAATGATAATTTTTATTTTGCAATCAAAAGCAGTTTTCATAGACAATATGAGGATTAATTTTTCAACTAAAAAACTTGAAAAATGAAGAACTAAAAGCATCTGATACATTGAGGTGTATAATCAAGTATGATAATTATATTTTGGTAATTTAAGTATAATTATAATAATTAAAAATTTAATAAATTTTTAATTATTTATTAAAAAAATTTTTTTAAAACATAATAATAAAAATAAAATAATTTTGATTAATTCAACTTAATTGGAATTAAAATAAGATTAAAAAGATATGTAACTAAAAAAAGATTAATTTTAATTTAGGAAATTTATTGATTACATATCGTGATATGGATATCAAGATCATATTCCCTGCAAAATTTGATAAGAAAAATTTAATCTTACACGAATTGACAACAATTTTACATATAAATTCAAAAATGGTCAGATTGAAATTGATTTAATATTATTAAGTTCAAGTAAGATTTATTCAAAATATAGATTCAGGAACAATAAATATGAGTTATTTAATGATATTTATTCATAAATATATAATAATCTTAAACATTCATTTCCATTAAAATTATTGTTGATAAATGATTAGTAATTAAATTGTAATATTGAATATCATTGAATAATAAATTGAATTGATCATTGGTTCAATTTTATGTCAGCTCTACTGGATCCCTAGAACAACTCAATATTTGTTTTAATTGAAGATCTATTCTGATTAAATTATACTTGAACAGACTATTAAAAAATTAAAGTGAATTTAGTATCATGAACTAATTATTTCACAGAAAAAAAATAAACTCAGTTTATTGGATATGATAAAGTTGTGATACTCAAAGTGGGGAAGCGACAGGAGTTAATGAGTATTGTAAGAGATTCGGAGGCTGAAAGTTTCAGTTGGGCATTTAAGTGCATAAGTTCCCTATTATTGATTGGTCTTTAAGTTTCTAATAATATTTCCTCTCTAATAAAAACAAATAGAGCCGCTGTAACCAATTTTGCAGCTGACAAATTTAGACACGAGAAAATTAATCAATTCCAAAAGATAATTCAGGTTTGATATAATTGTTGGTACATTGAAAATCAAGTTTTGTATTAGATTAGACTAGAATTATATGTACAAACGTCTTCAATTGACAATATAGAAAAAATGCTACAAAAGATGTGGAGGATTATAATGATTTCAAGTATTCTTCGTAGTGGACTTGGTCGATGAATTCACGATCTTCGAGTCTCCAGCTATGGTCAGCATCTAGTGGAGTCTGGCTGTCTGGTGCAGCGGGGCTTTGAGGAGCAATTTCACTTAAGCGTCTACGTCCAGGTGTCTGGGGCACTGGTTGGTGGCTATTAGGTATTTGGCCAGCACCGAAGAATTCTGCGTGGTTCAATGGACTAGCATAATAAATATCCATCTCATGGAGTGGACCATCAGATGATCCAGAAGATTCGACATTCGAAATGGGTGTGTAGATGCTTGAAGTGGGCTCATTTCCAGAAGATTTGTTCTTGGGAGTAGTGGGAGACTCGGGGTTGGGTTGATTCACAGGATAGTTCCATACACCCGCGGGATTGTTGGTACGATTTTGGGGGATGAGAACTTTCTCAGAGCTGGACTCAGCGACGATGGTTGTGGAAGCTTCGCCGGAATCGTGCTTATTAGTTTGATCGGTGACAACCATCATGTTGGAGTTGGTCATACTGAATGGATAGCTAAAGATTCTAACCAACTTGGCCACAATCTGTAATGTACGTGGGTTGGAAAGATATTGAGGACGATCGTCGTGAGTTGGAGTAAAATTGGCAGTTGCATGGGGGAAAGTTTGGTATTTACTCTGGCATCGGATAGTATTGATACCTTTGAGGAAAGCGGGATCCATGCAGAAAGTGATTAAGTTGAGAATACCTGGAATTCCTGAACCAATGGTATCCCAAAATTCAATACCGATGGGAATTACATCATAAACCTGAGCAGCAATCATTAAAGCCGCACAGTTAATTTGAGTAATAAGAGGAGCAGTCAAATAATAACTGACTCTAGTAATTAAGACTTCTAAATCTTTTCTACGTTGATTTTCAACAACACAGTTGGACTTGTTGGAGGAGGCGATCATCTTGGAGTTTTTCCTAAGCTTGCGGACAGTGAGAATTAAAATGATACCACAGTAAAGGGTCGAAATAATGGTCCAGATAATAAAACATAGCCAAATAATAATTTGATTTTCTAATACTTTTTGGTCCTTGTAGAAACAAACTCCGGTTCCATTTACATCTAATCCAAATTTGCCCATAGCAAGAGGAATGAGGGAGAGGACAGTTGCCAATGCAATAGGAACGAACCAATAGAGGTATTCCCACCATGGGTTGAATGAATATTCCATTAAGAAGACTAATTGCAAATTAGCAGCAATGGAACATGTAAAGAAGACATACATGAGAATGGTCCAGTTGAGGGAGAAAGAATTTAATTTACAGAGAATTCCTTCTACTTTGTAACTAGTATAGACCATCATATTGACAGCACGCAAAATATCAACAGCAGAGATAGCTACATTGATTCTTAGTGATAATCGGTCCATTAAGCGACGGTCATAAAAAGACATGAGAGAGTACATAGTGATAACATACACCCCCGAAAGAAGGGAAAAGCCGTTGAAGGTACAATTCATAACAAAAAGAATTGTAGTTACTACGTCCGCCATATTGATAAATTATTATATTAACAGTAACAAAAATGGAATAAATTAAATATATATGACAATAAATTATTTAAGTCTAATGAATATTTGACTAGTGGTAAACAAAAAGAGATCCTGAATTATCCTTTGAGAAAAATATAACAATTATTACAACAATTACCACCGATCAAATGATCACTTCTAAGATTATATTAAGAGGCACAGATAGCAAAATAGCCTGAAAAAAATTATATTAAGATTCTAAGTCTATAATGAAGACTTGCTGTTGAAGACTCTGTTGGTATTTATTCTCGCCAGTTAAGATGAAAATTTCAACTTGGCACAGTTGATTTGATAGAGAATCAAACGGTTTTTAAGCGCTTTCAATCACTTGGTCAAATGAGTTCCTTTAGCATTATTTATAATCATGGCAGAGTAGATGACATGAATGGACACATTAATTCAATTCTCATTGAATAAGTTTAATTGGTTAATTGTTACTTATTAAAAATGGTAATTGATTTTTATTAATAAATATTGATGCTGTGAATCCTCAACATTTAAGTTTTTTACACTTTAAATTTTATGCATAAACCCAAATTTTTAAATCAAAAAATCATGTTAAATCAACTCTTAACTTTTTTTAAATCAATCCCTAACCATATATGGTAATATCGTATCATTATGAAATAAGCACTTGTAATGTGTGGTTTTCGTGCATTACTTTTATTCAGTTTTATAGTTGTTTAAGTACAATTTCACTTCTAAAAATCACGACAATGTGGTTAAAGACGCAACCAAATATGCTACAAATAGAATTTAGTTGGATAAAGATAAAATAAGCATTTATTAAAAAGTATTGGTAGACTATTTAACAGAAATTTAAAATTATGTTTATTCGACAAATGAATTGATACAAAGCAAAATAAATCAAGTTTCAGCAATGGATTGAATAACATTTTTATTAAAATGATTACCAAATGATGAAATTTTTAATTTTAATTTAATAGA
Source organism: Conidiobolus incongruus B7586 (assembly GCA_000697335.1). Classification (NCBI taxonomy): domain Eukaryota; kingdom Fungi; phylum Entomophthoromycota; class Entomophthoromycetes; order Entomophthorales; family Conidiobolaceae; genus Conidiobolus; species Conidiobolus incongruus. The sequence continues at coordinate 4,215 of JNEM01011580.1, read as the reverse complement.
ACTAAGATTTAATATTAAACTAGTATTGAAAAAAAATAATATTATGAGTAATTTTATATGATTTTCAATAATCATAATAATTAATTGAATGTAATTATTAATTGCTTAAAGATCATATTTAGATACATACTTCAATAAATAAGAATAACTATAGTCCGTAATGGCGACTGCATTCTAAATTTTTTTAATATGATTTTCTATTAATTAATTAATATTGGTTAATTATAAATTTATTAATTTGATACAAAGATATTTTTTTTCGCATTTTTATGGTTTCAATTGAAAAATATATTTAATTTGAAATAGTATGATTGGAAGATAAATTCTCTTAATTACCTTAAAAGTCTGATTTTATTTAAAATTTTATCATATCTATAATATTTAACGTTGATTGGATAAATTGTGAATTAAATTTATAAAAATAGTAAAATCCAAACAATATCCATAATTTAATTATAAACGCAGAATAATATCCAATAAGGGTTCAAAATTATCTAATTATAAATATATTATTGTTGTTTTAACATTTAATGTTGAAATTTGTTAACAGGAAGAAAATAAACTGAAATATAAAAAGTTGATAATATGATTTCCCGATTACTAGAGACTGGTTAAAGGTTGATGTAATGCCACGTTATGGATAATATAAACTGTATACCTCAAATCTAAAAGTTAATTAAAATCGGATGATGTAGAATTAATGCCTTAATATTTATCATAACTTCGGAATCACAATCAATTATTCTTTATTAAACATTTAGCATTCTTAATTCTTACCATTAAATACTTGATGATGCCTCAACAGAGTATTGATAACAAGTTAAAAAGGAATTTTTAATTTCTTTTTGTTATTATGAAAATAAATAAAGAGGGTTTATTGGCAAAAATTTTGAATTGGTTAAGAATAAACATCCAATAATAGTAGTTGATTATTGTGGATAACGTGAGCACAACTAAGTCACTTTATATTATCAACCAATTTTATAAAACATATTTTAAAAAGTGTTAATTGAGAAACATGTATAATTTATCATTACGAATCTCTTGCAAATTATAAACTAATTTTAATCCTTCTGTAAGGACTAGAGAATTGGTAAATATTTGTCTTGCACCTGAAGTGCCTCAAAAATACTGAATTTTATAATCTAAAGTTGGTTATTTAATCAATTATTGCTTATTTATTTTACCGTTTTAACTATTATAAGTGTCAATTAGTCCAATTAAATTCATTATAATTTCGATTTTTTATTGTTCAGATTTAGTAAATGGTTTTAAAGATTGGTAAACATTCATCAGTTTAATCAATTCAATAAACATACTAAATTGATAATTTAAATTAGTTGGTGGATCTATTAACAATTTTGCTTAAGTACAAACTTATAATGTGAAAATTGCTGGTAATATCTACCTCCGATAGATTGAAAATTGCGATTACATTCGATCACTATAAAATCAGCTATTGTTCTTTTTGCCCTTTTAATAAGTTTTAACAGTATCCAAGTACCCTTAAAAACCATTCAAAATGTTAAATCAAACTTATAATATATTTCATATGATTTAAAATCGAGTGATAATATTGAAATTTATTTGTATTAATCATCTCGAAGTTAAACAATTTTCGTTAATGTTTTTCTATGCATTTCGGAAATTGATGAGAGTTTGATAAGCATAAAACAAACAATCAGGTTTACATATTTGGCATAGTTTTAAACCAGTATAAATAAAAATATTATGACGCTGAAAAGGCTAAACACAAGCAAATAACAACAATTTTAGTCAACCATTACACTAGTGAAAGAAATATAAAAAGAATAATTGATTAGAGATATTATAGTAAAAAATATTAAATAACCAATAATTATTTAATAAAATTACTGAAAATTGACCATATTTTAAATATTCAAATGATTTGCGCCAATAACTCCAAAATCATAATGAGATTCAGACGATTAAGGTTTCATACTGCAAAACATTATTAAATTTAGGTTAATACTATGGTTCTAACCATAATGTATTTAGGATTTTGATAAAATATATAGCTGAAGGATTCAAGAAATTTACTTTAGGCTTAATATGATTATAATTAACTAAGTTTTCATATATTTTCTTAACAAAATTTAAAAACTATCAAATTATATTTAATATTTTTTGATTAGTTTTCTCAATATTGTTTATGAATTTGATCAAGGAATATTATGAAACAAAATTTTATATAATTATACAATATTGAAATATAAATTTTATTAAATTAATTTGTGTCTTAGAAATAATCATAATGGTAATACAAATTAACATCAAATAATAAAAGCTATATCCTAGGATAAAATGTTAACAAAATTATGATAATTTTGATTAAATTTTTATTATCTTGGGGGCTAATAATTAAACCTAACTATTGCATTATATTTCTAGACTCCCCAAAATTCCCCGATTTAATTTAATTTCTATCCATACAGAATATATAAAAAATAGAAATATATATTAAATATTAACGCGTATTCAGTATTCTTTGTTAAATCAGTAAATGTATCATATTTAGGGACATTATTTTGTTTTTTTATTAATTAATTTCAGTTATTATTGCTTATTCAATTTAGTTGGCATTCGTTTAATTTGGTATTGGTTTATAATATTATATTTAACAAATAATGCATTCTTTTTTAAATGTTCAAATAATTTAATAAACATAATTTAATTTAGTAATTATAATATTTTAATTAAATATTTGAGAGCCTTAGTAATGTTTAATTAAAAACGCCTTTTCTTTATAATGAATTTTAACCATTAATATTGGCAAAATTTCAATAAAAATATCATTTAATAATACGATTTTTGGTTTCAAAAAAAGCTTGATAATGTTCTAATTTTCAATATAACTTACAAACCTTAAAATCTTCATAATTCTCACTCGTAATTTTTATTCGCCTTCAGTTTATAAACAATAATTCAATCAGGTTTTTATGATCACTTCGACAGGAATTGCCTCCAAATTATAAACCTCCTCTGAGCTGTTTGAAAATTTTAATGGAATTTTCAACCTCAATTAAAACTTCAATTTTTTGAGATGGGTTTCACCATATATATGGATTAAATGGGAATATGTGTACTAAGGGATTAAAGCAAAAATTTTATATTCTCTGTACTGTGATTCTTTTTCATTTCTATTATATCACTTGAGCCTCTAGTTTTAAATTTGCGTATTTATATGATAAACTAATATTTGAAATTCTCATAACACAATTATTGGATAGAGATTCCACAATGAAATTATCATTATTTCTAAGTAAAATTGAAATTGATATTATTTATAAACTTTATTATGTACTTATTATGGTGTACAGACATTAGTACTTTAAAACTGACTTTGAACGAAATTTGATCTCTATTTATTACGATTTTGTTCTCATTTAACCTAATACTATGATTATTCGTTAGAGGACATTGCAAAGCTTATAGTTTTTTTGTCTAATTTTGATCTAAATGATAGCTTTCTCATATACTTGTATATTACTCAAACTCTCCTATAAAATTCAAATATTATGCTACAAATTAACTAAAAAGGTTTTTAGTGAATAGATACAGAAACTGAAATACAATACAATAAATAAAAAATAATTTAAATCAAATAACTGAGATAAGATTGAGTGATTAATTAATTATTATATATTACTTTAAAAAGAAAATAATCATAAATTTTGCAAATTCTGATTTTCCAAGTATATAGTTAATTTCAGAATAAATATTATATTTATAAAATAACAACAAAATATATATTTCAAATTATATATAATAACCCAAAAAATAAGTCATAAAATTAATATCACTTATATTATTACTTGTTTTTAACTAACTTTTAATTAAATTACCTCAAACTAAATTTTATTAATATTTTAAATTTCTTAATTATAATAAGTTATATTTAACTATATTTGGTTAACTATTAATTAAGATATTAAATCTTATTGTTTAATTAAAATAAGTTATAAATTTGTAGGTTTATAAGTTAAAAGTTATATATAACAAAATTTATATTTATTCTTTTTTTATATTATATATATATTAACCTATAAAAATAAATTATAAAATTAAAATTATTTATATATTTATTTATAATTTAGTTTATTTTTAACCATATTAACTCAAATTAGATTATATAATTAGAATATTTAATTTGATTATAACTAACTAACTAACTATTGGTTATAATATTAAAAT
>JNEM01011567.1:0-32699 GCA_000697335.1 Conidiobolus incongruus B7586 | reverse complement strand
TTAAAAGACTAGTTCTTTAAATTTTTATATATACTTTCATATAATCCAATTAACTATAAATTATATGATTAATTTATACTTATATAGTTAAATTAATTATACAAATAGCATTAAATTATTTAATAAATTAGGTCTTTTTTTTTCCTTCTCAATTCTTACTATTTTTTACTTTTACACTATTTTTAAGATTGAAACTATATTCTATTAATATTGTAGGATATTAGCACTACCTAATATAAATCTTAATATATCAGTGACTCATCCTAGTTTGAAGCTTAATTAAACTTTGTTTACACTTGCACACTACAGCTATATTATATTACCATGTTCTACACATACTACTTTTATATTAAGTCTTTCTCTATACTATATTAGTTTAATTACCACTATACTTACAGATGTACTAAGTTTTAATTTTCTTTTTATAACCAAAACACACAAATTTATAACTTACTTTAGGTAAAATTTAAACTTTAATATATCAACTAAAAGTTAATATAATTAGATTAAATATACTTAATTATAAATAAATAATATAGGTTTATTATATGATTTAATTTAAATTAATTTGATTAAGAATTAATAGAGTTATTGATAATAATATATATAATTATAATTTTATAACTTACTTTTATAGGCTAGTGTATATTATCTTTTAGTATAAGGTATTTTTATAGAGTTAATAAAGGAATTAATAATAAGATATATTAAAATATTATAGATAATAAATTAAAAAACTATTAAATAATATAAATTAAATAAATTAGATGTTATTTTCTAATAAAATAATATTTTTTGTTATATTATTATTTTTACTATTAAATAGTTTAAAAATAATAAAATAATAGTTATAAAGTGATTTCTTTAATCTTTTAACCTTAATTTTATAAAATATCTTTAAAATTAATTAAAAAAATAGTTAATGCTTTCCCACTAATAAAAAATTTAAATAGGCTTTAAGAATATATTTAAGAAACTTAAAACAAAGTTAATTTTTCTTAATATAAGAATTTAATTAATTTTATACCCTATAAATTTAAGGAAGTTAAAAAAACAAAAGTTAAATATATTAAGTTTTAATTTTCTTTTGATAACTAAAATTTATAAATTTATAACTTATTTTAAATAAAATTCAAATTTTAATATATCAATTGAAAATTAATATAATTAAACCAAATATATTAAATTATAAATAAATAATATAACTTTATTATATATTTCATTTTAAATTAATTTAATTAAGAATTAATAGAGTTATTGATAAAAATATATATAATTATAATTTTATAATTTATTTTTATAAGCTAGTATATGTAATAAAATTTTTAATCAAAAATATTTAATGTTTTTTGAAATTTTTTTAAATTTTATCTATAACTATATATTTAAAAATCTTATCAATACAAATTAAATATAATCTAGATATATATCTATTAATCTTATTATAGGTTATTATTTAAACTATAAAATTTTATTTATAATAGTATATACCTCTATATTGGTTTTTAAATATCATTCAAAAATAACTTATTTAATATTAAAAATATTTTATTTTAGTTTGGTATTCAAAAATATTAAATTTATGATAAATAGAAATTTAATTAATAAAATAATTTTTATTTATTCATATTTAAAAAGATTAAAATAAATGCATTTTAAAATAAATCTAAGTTAAATTGATAAAAATTTATTAGAAATTATATTTGAGAAATTAATATAAATTTGAATTAAAATATATTTCAGAGTCTTTATTAAATTAAATACCAATAATATTTTTTAAAATATAGATTTTATAAAATTAAATTAAATTGAATATATATTAAAGTTTAGAATTATTACATTAGTAATATTTTAAAAATTAATATTACTCTAATTATAAATTCATAATAATCATGACAATAATATTTTGAAACTAGTATTAATATTTAAATAAATGAAATATAAATAATAATATGGAGTATATATATATAATATCTATATTTTTATTTTATTATATTTTTGAATTATAATTATTGAATATATATGTCTAAAAAAGAAGTCATGTTCTTGTTAATAAATGATTCTTTGATTAACTGCAACTAATATTTTAGTTATATTTTTCATAATATAAATACTTGTTGTTTTTTTGATAATAAAAGGCTCCCTGTTAATCTTAGAGTTCAAACATATTATTTAATGTTATTATTAATCAAATCTTTATATTTTATCCTTTTATAAAAATGACTTCCAATGATATGAATTCCAATATAAATTCTAGCCATCCTGAAACCTATGGAACTGTAAACAATGGAATTTTAAAACAATAATAATATTAAGTCAATCATTAATTATCATGTAATAATATTTATATATTAGATAAGAGAAATAAATATATAAACTATAGTTCTAGAATAATATATATCAATTAAGAAACAATGAATCATTAATTGAGAAATATAGATAATGTATAATAAACCAGTGTAATTGTGATATTTGATCATATAATGGCTTAGAAACAGTGAAAATACACTCTATTTTAGAATATTACACTCCAATTTGACAAAAAAAACTAAATTGTCATTTAATGAATGTGTATCAATAAATTTTTGCAATTTATGAAATAATAATTTTAATTATCACGATATTGAATTTTTACACTACTAAATTTTATAATAATTTAATGACTTAATAGAATATGTGAATGTTATATATTCAAAATGAATTGTTATTAATAAGTCTTGTTTTATCATTCAAACCAAAAATATATTCAAAAGTTCAAATGATCCATTTTTGATATCGCATTATAATTTTATAACAAATGTTATTAAATAACTCAGGGTCTAAAAAATTCTTTAGATTTTCTCTTTATAGAATTAAATGCTGATATTAAATATTGGTTTCAAAAACTGGATATTAGATATAAAAATTGCTGAATAAATTAGAATTTTAGCACAATCAATTAAATCAAATTGAAGCATTTTTGTTATTTTTTCATTCCATAATTTTATTTTAAGCTTTATTTCAATATAATATTTTATTCAATACTATGCTCTATCTGTATTGTTACTTTAAGTATAACGTAAAAAATGTTTTGCTTCATCTTAAGAGATATAATATCCAAATATTTCCGAGCTGAATATTAAGTTATGATTTCAATGTATATACTAATAACGTCGGCTAAATTTATAAAAATATTAAATTATTTCTAGGCTTATCAAATGATATCATTCCGTTTGAATTCAAAATAAGATCCAATAAGACTGGTGTGATTAATTGATTGGATGATAGAACCTCAATTAATTTTATAAAAAAATCAACTCAGCCAACGATTGGTCCATTTGAAACAACCCCCCAATCACAATGAACCTTTTCTAATAGCCAATCAAATCATCTGATTCTTTCATATTAATTCATTTTAATTGAGTGACTGTTAGATAAATTCCCCCACTGATTGGCCCATTTGCATCAACTGAAAATGACCAAGTGTACAAAAAGGAAATTACAACGTTATTAATTAAAGAATTAGAAAATTTTTTACTTATTATTAGTCCTTATTAATCCCTTTTTTATAATAATCAATTTCAATCTTATTAAATTACTTTATTTCTTTCTTATATTTTTTTTATTAAGAGCTCTTTAAACCAGGATGAGATCAAAGTTTAAAGATGAACATCCTTTTGGTATTTGTTGAATAACATTACATGTTTCCCAATGTTTTATTAATATAACTACCATTTAGAAAAACGTAAAGCTGAAGCTGAAAGAATAAGACAAAAGTATCCGGATAGAATTCCCGTAATTTTATATCTAATTTAATATCTACTTCAATATTGTTTACTGAATTATCTCAATAGGTTATTTGTGAAAAAATAGAAAAGAGTGATATTGCAACTATTGATAAGAAGAAATATTTAGTACCTGCAGATTTAACTGTTGGTCAATTCGTTTATGTAATTCGTAAACGTATTAAACTAAGTCCAGAGAAAGCTATATTTATTTTTGTTAACGAAGTTTTACCACCTACTGCGGCTCTGATGAGTGCTATTTACGAAGAACACAAGGATGAGGATGGCTTCCTCTATATCAGGTAATTTCTTAAATTTTTCACCTTTTAAAATTATATTTAACCCTTAATTTATTTAGTTATTCTGGCGAAAACACTTTTGGATCAGCATTATTACTCTAATTCCATATAACCTTTTGGGGCCAACCACCTGCTGGTATTAAGTTTAAATTTGTTCTATTCAAAACTGTAAATTAGAACCCAACACCATTTCTTAATCGTCTGTATTTTTTTTATCAGTTGTAAACTTTATGGCTCTTCAATTCCAATACCTCATTTTGAAGTTATCTCAAGTTTTAATTGGCTCTTGAAACCTTGCCGCGACTATTCAAGTATTTTTTTTCTTGTTTACAATATACTCTTTTTTATCCTTTAATTATTTTTTCCTTTTATTTTTTATTATTATCTTGTCTATTTAACTTGGGTAAACTTATCTTATCGATTATTATTATACTTTATTTTATATATATATTATATACATATTAATAATATATTATTTTTAGGATTATTTGAATTCACTTTTATAAAATTGTTGAATTTCATTATAATTTCTATAAAATATTTTTCCCTTTATAATTATTATTTTATAACCAATTACCTCAAATTACTTTATATAATTACTAATATATAATATTAATCACATAAAATTGATAATATACCATGTATTCCATTATCGTTTGTCAAAATAACATTCAAATATATTCTAAATAATACCATGTCTAATTTAATTGTTTTCTATATCTATGTAATAATGTTTTATTATTCATTTATAAAATATAAATGATAAAAAAATTTTAATATAAATAAATCAACCATTATTATTTGTTTATACAATAGTTAAAAAATATCTACTAAATATATTTTAAATTTATCCAAAAAAATTAATTTTTCAATCATATTATTCAGTTGCGTGGTTTAAATAAAAGTTTCCAAAGTATGAGATATATGAATATTCAAGTGTCAAATATCAATATTAATACATATTAATATATTTAAATTTCCTTCATAATTATCGTTATTATCAATTCAATCTTGAATAAATATAAAATTTTTAATATTTGTAAAATATAATTAATTAAATTAATATACACACTAATTTCAGAAAAGTTAAATTTTATAGCAATAATTGAATCTTAATATATAACAAAAATTATTAATTTTAATATTTCAAAATTCCCACAATACAAAACCCTTAAAATGAATAGGATATTAAATGTTATTTAAGGCTTTAACAAAAAATAACACATTAAATGTATTACAAAAAATGAATCCAAGTTGGGTTACGGACTTTAAATTTCATTGCTGTTATCTCATTCAGCCTCAAAACCCTAAACATAATGGTAAATGTTATATTGGCTATAGTAACCAGCCTGATCATCGAATTAGACAGCATAATAGAGAAGTGACAGGAGGAGCTAATAAGACTAAACGGCATCAAGATTGGTAACTCAATGCAATGCACAATCCTTAACAAGTATTAATCATTTCCTTAGGAATTTTAACCTGATCGTTTATAATTTCCCAAATAAGTTAGCAGCTCTCCAGGTAAGTTATGTCATGATTATTGACTACAATACTGACATTTTGCTAATAGTTCGAATGGGCATTTCAAAATCCCCACGAAAGTCGACATTTACATCACTTGAAATTAAAGAATTCTCCAAATGAAAAACGAATTCAATTCAAACATAAAATATTGTTACATCTACTAAAGGTGACCCTGTATAAAAAATATAATTTAAAAGTTGCTGTTTTTGATCCTAGTACATATGCTAAACTGATTAAACAAGTTAATTCTGATCATGAATTAACAAGTAATCAACTTCACTTGGTTCAAGGGTTGGAAGAGATTTTTCCTGACGAATTTTGTATTGATCATTTGAAAGGTATTTAATTTTATTTCACAGTCTGACTCTACTAATTCCCTGATTTATTAGATCTAATATCATTACCTGATGAATCAAACTGTAAATTATGTGACGAACATTGTCATAATTCTGAAGTAATTCAATCTACTATCTTCATCATAAACAAATACTGATTCCAAAATATATTAGATAATATTTTGCCCCAATGAATCATGTCTTGCAGCATATCATCGGAATTGTTTATTAACAGAATTTAGACAGTTAATATGTAATGAAAATGAAGTAATACCGAATTTGGGATTTTGTAAAGTTTGCTATATGGAATACCCTTGGATGGATTGGATTCGATTTACAACAAAATTAATTCAAAGGTTGGATAATATAAATTGATTCAATTAGTTTGATAATATGATAGAGAATAGTAATATTTTAATTCAGTAGCCAGTTAGATTTATAATATCTTTTAAAACTAGGATAATGAAATTTTTGATTTGATTACACTATCGACTTATATTACAACAAATTTTATTTGAATAAAATATAGATAAACTATTATTGATACATTTGTTGATTGGTTATCATAAAAAATTATTTTGAAAAAATTCTGAAAATAAATGAGTTTATAGGGATAATATAGTGGAGTAATACATATTGTTAATTTATAAATTGATACATAGAAAAATAATATTCAGTTAAGGTAAACAATATTTTTGAATATTACAGATATATTAATAGGTTTAGTTTTTCAAATATGTTTCATTATAATATTGTTTAATTCAATTAAAAACATAAATAGATTATTGAGGTTATTTTTTTATTAAATTCAAAGCTAATTTTCCAATATCTTTGAATATGTAAATATATTTCTGAATTATAAATATCCTATTGCTCCATATTTGCTGAATATCTTGGTATGATATCATAATTTTTTCCAACTAACTACGAATAAGAAAAATTTTAGTATTAATTTAAAAATAATAAATTGATATTTCAATTAATGTAACAAATGACTATATTAATTTAAAATTTGAATTGAACTAGTAATAAATTTAAGAATTGTTATAAATATATATGATTCAGATCACTTAAAAATGGATATTTAGTACCCCAATTAATAGAATAAATAAATTTAAAATTTTTAGAACTATTTAATGAAATTATATTATATTATATAAAGCAATATTAATTAAATCAAGTAAATAAATAATATCATTTTTAATTTGGTTAAAATATAAAAAAAAATATTAAAAAAAATCCGCGAATTGAATAATCATTAAAATTAATATTCAAATCTAGAATCATAGTCCCCTCAAATTGTTAAAAACAGTATCTTCAGCTCACAATTTACCAAAAATATCAATGTTTTAATATGTTAGATATATTGATATTGGTCAAGTAATTTAAGTATGATTAAAGACAACATATAATTTATTTATTAGCTACAATATCCATAAACTATAAAATATATTAGATGATAGAATTTTTGGGATCAATGGTGTATTTACCTGGTCATAAGTTAAGGTAACGGTGCCCTTATTTTGAGGGTCGTTAGCTCTGAAGCGATCGTTAGCAAGTTTGACTTCAACGCAGCACCTGATAAAAGTATCAAAATTGATATGTTGAGTAATGGGACGACCGGTAATGCGACTTGCTACAATAAAAGTTAAATTAACTTATAAATATTCATAATTCAAAAAACATACCATGTTTGTTGAATTTTCTAACCAAATTACTAATAAACTGATCCTTGACAGGGAAACCAAAAGCTCTTAAAGCTTGACCAAGTTCCTGCTGATCCAAAAATCCGGATCTATCCCTATCAAATTGGAAGAATAGTTGACGCCATTGTTCCAAATAACCCCATACTCCGCGAAATTCGTTGAAATCCAGTGTACCTGAGAAATCGCGGTCGAAGAGATCTATTAGAAGACATACGGTTTCAATACTGAATGGAGTCCAATCGCCGTTAATTAGAGCACGTTGTAATTCGACGGCAGAAATTTGACCACTTCCATCACTATATTAAATAATAAATTTATTGAATATTATTGAAATAAGTTATTATAATTACGTGTCGACCATTCTGAAAAAGGACATAAGTTGCATATCTGTAAATTAAAGGGCTATTAAAATAATGAAAAGATAAGGTGAATAGTTTTACCATTGTTGCTAGAAGTAGGATTACTTTGATATGGATTGGCCTGGCTTGGGGATTGAGGGGGAGGTTGGTTGTATCCTTGTTGGTATCCCTGTTGATAGCCTTGTTGGTATCCAGAGTTTGGTGGAGGAGGATGACCTTGTTGATAACCAGAGCTTGGAGGTGGATAACCTTGATTGTTCATTATTGTGATGATTTTCAATTGATGATATGATGTTTATCATATAAGCAATTCATATTTTAATTTCAAAACAGCAGTCAGTTTTATGGGATTAAATAGATAGATTTGGACTATGTCATCTATTTTCAATATATTCAATGACCACGAAATTATTAACCATTTGCTAAATGAATCCAATTACCAAATCAGATTCATCCATTGACATCACAAAATCATTACTATAGTCTAATTCACAAGTTATAATTCATCATCAATCACATTTGTAGCTTTTAATTTAATTATTTGATTGAATGTTTCTTTAAATATTCAAAGATCAATCAACAATCAACCTATAAAATCAAAATATATATTAGTATTGGATTCAATTATTAATAGTGTTTTATTTTTATAATCAATTAATAAATAACATTTTATCAATCTCTCCAACTGATTCTACATTTCATTTATCTTATTCATTTTAATTTTTCAAGATGAAGATGTTAACGAAGGTTAGTACTTAATCAATATCCTTTTAATTATCATTTTTATATACTATATTTATCGACTTATATTAACTCAGTATTTTTTATTAGTTTGAATCGAAAAGCAATCGCGTCAAGGGTATTGCTTTTCATCCTAAGAGACCTTGGGTACTTTCATCCCTTCATAATGGTTCTATCCAACTTTGGGATTATAGAATGGGTACCCTTTTAGAACGTTTTGATGAGCATGAAGGTAGATGATGAATTTAATATTTTATATCAAACCCCTTATATTTATTATTATATATTTAACCAGGTCCTGTTCGTGGTATTGCTTTCCATCCCACTCAAGATATTTTTGTATCCGGAGGTGATGATAGAAAAATTAAGGTTTGGAACATCAAAACTCGTCGCTGTTTATTTACCCTTACAGGTCACGTCGATTATATTCGTACCGTAGTCTTCCATCACGAATATCCTTGGATTATGAGTGCTTCTGATGATCAAACAATCAGAATTTGGAATTGGCAATCTCGTAACTGTATCTCAGTATTAACCGGTCATAATCACTATGTTATGTGTGCTAGATTCCACCCCACTGAAGATTTGGTCGCTTCAGCTTGTTTAGATCTTACTATTCGTGTTTGGGATATTTCTGAACTCAGAAAGAAGAATTATTCCTATACTCCTAGAAACACCGAGGAAGAGGCACTCAGATCTCTTGCTCCCTCTGCTGATGTGTTCGGTAACACTGATGTTTCCGTCAAATTTATATTAGAAGGTCACACTAAGGGTATCAATTGGGTTGATTTTCATCCTACTTTACCTCTCCTCATATCTGGTGGTGATGATCGTCAAGTTAAGGTTTGGAGAATGAATGACAACAAGGCTTGGGAAGTCGATACCTGCCGTGGGCATTATAACAATGTTTCCTGTGTTTTATTCCATCCCAGACACGAATTAATGTTATCAAACAGTGAAGATAAAACTATCCGCGTTTGGGATATGTCCAAGCGTACCTTGATCCAAACTTTCCGCAGAGAAAGCGATCGATTCTGGGTACTTGCTGCTCATCCTGAACTCAATCTTTTTGCAGCTGGTCATGATTCCGGTTTAGTTATCTTCAAATTAGATAGAGAAAGACCTGCTATGGCTCTCAGTCCTTCTCAAAATGTTCTCTTGTATGTCCGCCAAAATCATGTTAGAATTCAAGATTTTGGTGCTAAGAGTGATAATCCCCTCATCACTATTCGTCGTCAAGGTGGCGCTTATTCTCAGCTTCCTAGAACCTTATCCTTCAACCCTGTTGACAATACCACTTTATTGACTTTCCAATCTGATTCTGGTGGCACCTTTGAGCTTTACCGCAACAACAACCGCTCTGATGAACCTGGAACAGCTATCAAGGGTTCAGGAAATGCTGCTCTTTTCACTGGTAGAAATAGATTTGCCGTTTTAGATGTTGAATCTCAACAATTAGAAATTAAAGATTTAGATTCAAAACCTGTTAAGCAAATTAAACTTCCCAATCTTGTCACAGATATCCTGTCAGCTCCTGGTGGTAATTTGCTCCTCGTATCTCCCAGTCAAGTAACTTTATTCGATGTTCAACAACGCAAAGATATTGCTACCATTAATGTTTCCAATGTCAAATATGCTGTTTGGTCTCCTGATGGCAACAATGTCGCTTTATTAAGTAAGCACTTGGTTACTTTGGCCACTAAGAATTTAACTCAGTTATGTCAAATTCACGAAACTATTCGTGTCAAGGGAGGTGCTTGGGATCCTGTAGGTGTATTTTTATTCACTACTCTGAATCACCTTAAATACGTCTTGCCTCAAGGCGATTCCGGCATTATCTGTACTTTGGATCAACCCATCTACCTTACTAGAGTTCAAGGCACCAAAGTTCATTACCTTGACCGTGAAGCCCAGCCCCAAATTTTACCCATCGATCCTGCTGAATATAAGTTCAAACTTGCTCTTATTAATCATGAATATGATAAAGTTCTTCACGCCATCAAGCACTCCAACCTGGTTGGACAATCTATTATTGCTTACTTGCGCAAAAAGGGATACTCTGAAATTGCTCTCCATTTCATTAAGGATGAACGTACCCGCTTTGAATTGGCTTTAGAATGTGGTAATATTGAAGCTGCTTTGGGCTCAGCTAAAGAATTGAATGATGATGGCTGTTGGATTAAGTTAGCTGCTCACGCTCTTGACCATGGTAATGTCCAGGTAATTATTAATATTTTCTCCTTTAATACCAATTATATAACACTATTTTTATATAGGTTGTTGAAGTGTGCCACCAACGTGTTAAGAATTTGGATAAATTAACTTTCTTATACTTCATTACTGGTGATCTTGAAAAAGTTAAGAAGATGCAAAAAATTGCTGATTTACGTGGTGACTACGCCTCCCTTTACCAAACCTCTCTTTTGATTGATAATGCTACAGAACAGATTAAGGTGTTGAAGGCTTCTGGAAAATGTAACACCTATTATTTTCAGTTCACTATTTTTAAACATTAATTCATTGATTTAGATGTTTTGGCTTATTTAACTGCTAAGAACCATGGCTTAGATGATGAAGCTCAAGCTATTGCTGAAGCTTGTGAAATCTCTCCCGAAGTTTTGGCCAAACTCCCTACTACCTCAGGCCCCTTGAAGCCTCTTGCTCCTATTTCAAGCGAACCTCACGATAATTGGCCCTTACTTAACGTATCCAAGAGCGTCTTTGATAGATTCTTTGCCTCTTACGAAGCCAGTAACACTAAGCACACTCAATTTGATGACGATGAAGACGGCGAAGATGCCACTGGTGCTTGGGGTGATGGTGAGGATGCTCTTGATGATGTCAATATTGGATCTGGTACATTTGATGCCGAAGACAACCTTTATGGTGATGAAGAGGATGAAGAAGATGAAGAAGATGCTGGAGGTTGGGGTATGGATCCCGAACTTCAAATTGATGAAGATATTGGTCGTGAACTCGTCAGTGGTCTCCAAAGCACCGGATTCACAATGCCTAGCAGCGAAGCCAACCCTCTCGAAATTTGGGCTCGTAATTCTCCTCTCCCTGCTGATCATGTTACCGCTGGCTCTTTCGAAACTGCTATGCAACTTTTGAATCGTCAGATTGGTGTCGTTAACTTTGCACCTTTAAAACCTTTGTTCTTAAGCTTATACCAAGCCTCTCAATCCTACTTAATATCTAACTCATCTCTTCCATCTCAAACTTTCCCACTTCGTCGCAATCCCGAAGAAACTAGCAGATCCCAAATGCGCCCAATCAATGTCAACAACTTCCAAGCCCTTCTAGCTAAACTCAAAGAAGGTTACCGTCTCTTCAACGCCAACAAACCCGTTGAAGCCACTGAAACTTTCTTAAATCTACTTCATTCTATTCCTCTCTTGGTAGCTGAAAACAGTTCCGATGCTGAAGAAGTCCAACAAATGATTGAAATTTGTAGAGAATATATTCTTGGTTTGAGCATTGACAGAGCCCGCCGTGAAACATCCACCTCCGACCCTGAAGGACTCAAGCGCGCTCTCGAGCTTGCCGCTTACTTCACACATTGTCAACTCGATCCCAAGCACTCCATCATCACAATCAACTTAGCCATGACTCTCAACTTCAAGAATAAGAACTTCGTCACAGCCTCCTTATTCTCCCGCCGACTACTCGAATTGGGACCCAATCCTAAGCTCTCGACGCAAGCCAAACAAATTCAACAAGTCTCGGAACGCACCCCCAGGGACGAAGTGGCCATCAACTACGACCAGTACAATCCCTTTGTGGTGTGTGCCAAATCTTTGGTTCCCATCTACCAGGGATCTCCCTCTGTCCAATGTGGCTACTGCAAAGCATCCTACTTGCCCGAATTCCAGGACCAACTCTGTACCATCTGTCAACTTAGTCAGATCGGCTCTAACGGCACTGGCTTGAGAGTGATTTAATCTTCAAAATATTATTGATTTTAGTTATCATTAAAACTTCTTTAATTTACAATTTAACCAATTTTGAACGTTTTTGTATAGCTGTTTGTAATATTCCCAACTCTTAATATAATTTAATCTAATAATTATTGATTATAAATTTTATTGATTTCAATTTTAAAATATTTTAATAATCTGAATAATAAATTAAACTAATGATTAGAATTTATTTATTAAATATCATACTTGATTTAATACTCTAACAACTGTTAATTATTATATAAATTAACTAAATTTTTATAAATTTGAAAAAAAATTTCACTAAATAATAAATGTTCAAAATTTAATATTAGTATAGAAATTAAGAAATGGCAAATTTTTTAATTTCTGATCTTTCAAACATATTATACATTTTGAAAGATTATATATATATAAAATATATAGGAAAATAAATATTTTCAAACTATATATATATATTCAATTTTAATTATTTTTTTATTAAAATATTTTGATTTCAAAATTTATACTTAAATTTAATTATACTTAAATTAAATTATGATTATCAAAAGGCTTTCAATTTTGTATCTTTAAAACTTAACTGTAAACCCTTTAAAATCATTTAAAACTTGCAAATAGTTTATAGAAATAGTGCTTTATCTAAAATTACTATATATCATTAGATTTATGATTTTAAAGTTAGAAAAAACATTATTTAAAATTTACTAAAATCTAAAAAATTAATTTTTACTGTTATTTTTTTACTTATTAATAAAATAAAAAAATATATTAAGAGATATATTTTTAATTTTGTTAAAGAATTATTAAAATAATTTAATATTAATTATACAAGTATATTATATTTACTTAAGTTTAAACTTAAATTAATTAATAAAAATATAAAGTAGATACCATATAATTTAATAAAAACATAAAAGAGAATTAAAATAGCTATAGTTAAATTAAACTTATTAAGATATAATTAAAAAACAAAGGTTTTTACAATATATACTTATAATTAATAAATTTTGAATTCTTTTATATAATCTTTTATTTAAAAATAAAACAAAATATTAAGTTAAATTAAATTAATCCCCTTTATAAATTTTAATAAACAAGTACTTTAAATATAAGTGAATATTAATTATTATAATAAATTACAATAATATATAGTTTTTTTATTTAATACCTTAAGCAAAATCAATTAATAATAAATTATATATAGTTTTTTTAAATAAAATAATTTTTAAATGGTGTTTTTAATATAAATTAAAAACACTTATTATTCTGTATAATAATTATAAAATATATAAAGTTAAAACTAAAAAAATTTTTATATAAAAAATAATAAAGAGAGTTACTACATCTAATATCTTTACTTGATTATAACTTATATAATTATAATTATTTTAGATAATTAAAAAAACAGCTTGTAAGGAAAAAAATTCCTATAAACAAATTAAATTAGTTTATAAAACATTAAATTTCAGTCTTTAATAAAAAACTATTTTTTAAATATTAAAAGCTTATTAAAGGTATAAAAAAAAGTTCTTAATAATAAATGAAGCTATTAATTTTATATTATTTATTAATTTTTATATATTATTTATTAATTTATATGTTTAATTTTAATTTTAAAATTGTGCCATTACTTAATTTCTACACTAATATTTAAATTTAGTACTAGAATTATCAAAATTCATTTTAAGGTTTGGATTTAATAATTGAGTTTATTATAAATATTTAAATCATAATTCAAAATAACTTGTATCATTATCTATAATTGTTTAGATATATGATATTGTTGAAACTATAAAGATATTAGTATTATTATTCATTTAAAAGTTATAGTCAATAATTTTTTAAAGATTGAACAAGATTAAAATTTTTATTTAAAATCTATATAAAAGATTACTAAATTTATATTTAAAACTCCCCTAATCATTTTTTAATTAAATACAATTGATTAAAATCTCTCAATTTATTATATCCTCTAGCTTATTTGTGAAGTTTAAAAATTTGAAAAATGACCAAAATTACTCAAATATTTACTAATTCAGATACTATTAATAGTTTTTAGATAAGTATAACATGTTTTTATTTGATTGTGAAGGTAGAATAGTAAATTTGTTAAAATATTTTGTATGAATAGAAAATAAGTGTTATATGGTCTAGTAACAATCCTATTAATTGAATACCAGATATTATAAAAATTGGTTGAGATATACTTGCAAATATTCAATAATAATAATAATAATAATAATAATAGCATTGTATTAATTTTAATAGTAAATCAAAAATGCTTATTCGTAAACAATAATGCTATCAAATCAATTAATTCTTATGTGACGAAGTTCAAGGGGATTGGAATCAATATTTCGAGCTATGGGAAGATTATCAGTGTGGACAAATATTAATTTTGGTTTATGGAGATTTTTTTAGTTCCAATTATTTACTTAGAGTCTATTTGAAGAATGTACTGAAATTACTTAGGGATATAAAGGTGTTTGTGATTGGTATGGATTGATTTAAGGAAGAGTCGATAGCTTTGGGCATTGATCAAGTATTTTTTGGATGTGAGTTTAATTTTTTGATATTTGGAATTTAATAATATTGGATTAGGATAATCATCCCGTTGATGATGAAGCATTGGCCAAATTGAGTCCAAATTCAGCTGTAAAGCAATTCACACACTACATCCAACCAATTCAACTAATATCACATGCGTAGGAGCTCTGGCCATTGACATGGTCCACATCATAAGTTATCCCAAATGCTGTCACAAATACCAACTCCTCGTTCAAGAGCCCCACATTCTTCTTTGCAACGAATGACAATCCTATTGACTCTGTCAATGGTACATTCTACCCAGGGACTGGATTCATCAACGCTCCTTTGATCCATTTCACAAAGCTTAGACCTACGATGTTTGGAAAGCCAAATTTGAGTGCTTTGGAAAGTATTTGGGAGCTCTGTGACTTGAATTTGGTCAGAATTTGTATGGTTGATGATAGGAAATTCACTATTTGTACTCTTTGTAATAATGATATTTAATATATTTATATTGAATAGACTGGATATAGATATTCAATTTGGATTAAATGGAGGTTTGAGTTCTTTATTAGTGTTATCAGGTAATAATATTCATTATAATACCTTATGCCATGTAGATAATCTGTAATCATTATAGATCATATAAATAAAACTGAGCTAGCTGAAGAAACTGAAATTGTACCCGATTACCTTATTATAAGCTTTGGGCATCAAATGTCTATAATATAATAATCTTCAGTAATATTTTAAATTTACCAAATTACTTGGATGATAGTGTTTGAATTATTTTGAATGCTTATCTATATTCTATGCTATCAAAAGAAAAGACATTGCTTAATAATGATTTTTTGTTAGTTGATATACTTTAATGAAGCATGATAGTGAAAACTCAAATTCAAAAATTTTAAAAATATTCTGTTGTATTGTTACTAAATTTATTTATTGAAATTTAAGGACCAAAAATAATTTTTTCGTATTTAGAGCTATATATTTTTAATAAACTATTTTAATTTCATAATCAATTTTTTAGGTAACTTTTCATTTTGTTTATATTTAAAAATACTAAATTATCATTTTATTTGAATAAGCCTATAAATTAGTCATTAAGATTTATCATCATTTCAAAATAATCGAGACGGAATTGAGTATTATGAAAATTGAAGCTTGGTTATTCAATATATATATATAATGATTAATTTTTACAAAATTAAATAGTAAGGTTAATCTACCAATTTTAAATCATACTAATATCAATATTATTTTTTTAAAAATATAATAAAGATTGCAAATAGATTAGCTATTTTCAATAATATTTGAACAAATTATTCCAAATGATTTTTATGAAAAAATTCTTATTTGATGAATATTTTATTTTCCAAATTTTATAATATTCAAAATTTATTATATTCTTTAATTAAAATAATATTTTGCCTTTTTAAAAAGATGTTATATTTTATCAGATATAGATTATATTTAAAAATCCATACAACTGAAATTTATTAATTCACATGTTCTGATATATCTCATTATAATATAAATATTAAGGTTTAATAAACATTGTAGATAAAATAAAATTCAAATAGTGTTTAGATTTATTTCGAATGACTATGTCACTATGTTCATTTATAAAAAATTTCTTAACAATGATATTATACTTTATTGATCTATTTGATACTCATATACATTTTATAGTTTTTGTGATGTGAAAAATTTTATTATATGCTAATAAGTAGATTATAATATTCATATCATAATCTAATAATCTAATAATAATTGGATTAAATTACTAACAAAATAAAAACTTTGCTATATTATATAGAATAAAAATAATCCCATAAAAATATCCAAAGTAATTTTCAAACAGTTGGATCAATAAATAAATTTCATTATATATCACATCATTACTGTAATCATCAAATACTAAGTATTGCAATTAATTACAAATTCAAATTATAAAAAATGGTGTCTTACTATAATATCGCCGGTGCTAAGATTGGTTCCCACTACGTAAGTTTTCAATTTTTATCAACTCTCTATGGCGGTGATTTGATTGTCACTTTATAGAAGAGCTAACTCATTATACTAATATATCTCAAAATTCGATGACGGATTACTGACATGCCTCTTTTAGTTGGCTTTAGGAACTTTGGGTCTCTTCGGAGGAGGTATTTACGCCGCCACTCGCGGTCCCAAGACTCCCGCCACTCCCGCTACCCCCGTGATTCCCGCCTCATCCGCTGATGAAGAAAAATTCATCCAAGAATTTTTAAAGGCTGCCGAATCCGATTCTAAGAACTAGAAAGTTCTACACTATCATTTCTATCTTCAACAAACAATTCAAACAATTAAAACAAGTTATTATTTTGTTTAGTTAACTAGTTTCTTAAGTTTATCTTAATTTTCTTTGTTTTTTAGGTTAGTATAATTAATTTGATGAACCTTAATAATCAAATTAACATTTGATTAAATC
Source organism: Conidiobolus incongruus B7586 (assembly GCA_000697335.1). Lineage (NCBI taxonomy): Eukaryota > Fungi > Entomophthoromycota > Entomophthoromycetes > Entomophthorales > Conidiobolaceae > Conidiobolus > Conidiobolus incongruus. The sequence goes on along the minus strand of JNEM01011567.1, from coordinate 15,025 downwards.
TCAATACTTTAAGTCACCAATATATTATTGAGCACTTAATATCTATTTAATGTATTTCATAATATTACAGACTCTAAAACGGATAATTTTTTCCCGAATTTTCATCTAGTGATCATCTGAATTTCTAATGCTTAATTCGATCTTTAATTCTTTAGATAAATGGTAAATATTTATTTAAGAAATCTTTCTAATTCTTCATTTTAATTTTCTATATTATTAAGCATTAATAAGTTTATCATTAATTATTATTATTATTATTATTATTATTATTATTATTATTATTATTATTATTATTATTATTATTATTATTGTTAAACTAAATTATAATTTTTTATATTTTAATTATATTAAAATTTTTTTTATAAAATGTAATTAAATTACCATAATTAGAATTTTATATTATCTAATTCAATTGATACATATATAAGCATTAATATATATATATTTAACAATATTATTTATTAATTTAAACTTTCAAAAACATCATAACAATGATTTGATTTTATAATTTTTTATTATACTTAACTTTGCACTTGATTATTTTTTCCTTTAGATTATTAAATAAATTAAACGAGTTAATATATAAGTTCAGCTTCGTATTTTAAATTTATTATTTTTGATTAATTTAATATTATTACATAAGTTCGCATTATAATTTGTGTCTCATAATTTATTATCTAAAATTGAATCAATTTTAGTTTTTTCAAACTACAAACTTAGATTTTTAAATCTAAAGTTATAAATAAATGGATTGAATTTAAATTAATTAAATTTATTCAAATTTTTATAATTCTGAAAATATATATAAATTACAATAACGATTTAGGCTTTAGCTAATGACCAATATCTTTTCCTTCCTGACGAAGGTAGCCCTCTCCGGTTTCGTTGAAAAGTATCGTTTGCCTTTGAGTAAGCCGTCGCCGTTACCCTGACCGATAAAGAGTTCTAATCCGACCCAGTCACCATCCGTAAAATGCAATTTACCAAGGTATCGAATAATGCCATATCGAAAAGGATCTAATAGATACACGCGCTGGTTCCTGCGAAGTGGGTGACGAGGAGGTACCAACTGATCGATGGGGACCGTGGGAGTCTTGGGAATAACCACTTTACGTCCATTCTTGTTCAAATTCAATTCATCTTCCTTGATTCCAAGTTGATCGAACAATTGTTCTTTCATGGCTGGCGACAGCATTTTAAAGCCTCCCAATCTGTAAATTTGGAAGGAATGATTGTGGATGTATCTCACGATGAGATTGAGTTTGTCTTCGATCATAGATTGATTGATATGTAGGGATTGCAGATGCTTGGCGAATTTGTAAATGATAATGACTTTGTCTTCTTTGAGATAGTCAATGATAAAGTTTAGGATTTCTTCCAAGAAGTCTAGATTCCAATGTGTGAGTGTTTGATCCGAAAATAATTGTTTACTGATATCAGAATTGGAGTGAGATTCGATAATAAGATCATATATTATTTGCAAACTGTGATTGTAAATTGGTGTGAGTCTGCTAATAAGTGACTGAACCCAAGATGCGTAAAGACCTCTATTCTGAGCCTTTTGAATCATAAAAAACAGTTGTAGTGATTGCTCCAAAATATAAATATCTGACATGATCAACGAATTGTCCAGTTCTTTAAACACCAAATCTAAAATGGACTTATTCAACTCTACAAACTCTCTACAAATCATTAGATCTCTATTTCTCAAAAAGTAGTTAATTGAAGACATTAATAACTCCCGAATCCCATGCTTAAAAGAGAATTTAATCAATAAAAACACATTGGTTTGGCAGCGTTTACATTTACATTTCCATCGATTGTGAAACATGTCAGCCATTGCAAAACTCTCCAAATAATTGGTAATTTCGCTAATTTGCCAATAGTTAAAACTCTTCCAAAGTTTAATCAAATCACTCAATGAATAATCCTTCAAGGATTCCAACTCCGAACTATAAACATATTTCAATATGATGGTTAAAGTATCTTGAGTGAATATCGACGTATCCAAATCCAAAAATGTGGAAGTATACTCCAAGAATTCAGGTTTAAAACAATGCTTAAAATATTCTACCCTGCACCATAGGATACACTTGTGAACTCGAAAACTTCTTACCAATTTTTTGGAATCATACAATTTTAATTCAAAATCACTCAAATATTCTGTTTTCAACAAATTATATAGACTTAAATCTGTTTCTTTCAATATTAAGTTAGTATTGTCAAAATTTAAATGACGACTAAACGCTACAGTGTTGTTTAAATAAATGTATTGCATTAGAGTATCAATTGAAATTGGAAGTTCTCGAACTTGTAATTTGGATAAATTTTTCAATATCTCATCCTCACTTGAATATAAACATTTTAATCTTGTAAAAACAATAGCTAACATAATATTAGTTATATTCAATTTAAAAGTATTAATAATTAATACCTTTATGATACTTAAATTTATTTATTGGAAAATCTTTAAATTCATTATTAAATAATAACTTTGTAATATCTTGAATGAATTTTTGATTAAATAGCATTTAATAAATGTAAAAATAATAATATATAAATAAAATAATAAAAATCTATAAAAAAATTAATTAAGAAGAAGAAATAATTTAAATGAATTGTAGTGTGTCATTTTAAATATTCAGGTTAACAGTCCCTGTTCAATTACTAATTTGGTATTTAACTTTAAATTCAAATTATCTTGGATTTGTAATTAATTCAGTTAGAAATTTATTATGGTTTGATTATTTTAAAGCGTTTAATTGGTTGATTCAATCATTGGGCATATGATCTGCAGTTTTGATACAGAATAAAAAATTTCATTAATTTTGATTTTCATCACTGAATAAAAATTTCAATTTTATAATTTATTAATTGTTTTATAAAAGTAATTGTAGAATTGCTATCCTGATTATACATTAATATATAATCTTTCAAATTGATTATTTAAATTAAAATTTAGAATTATTAATGGGTCCAATCAAATACATTGAATGAATATTGTGAAATAGAAAGAACATTCCTATAAATATCTAATATAAATGCTTTTTATTAAAAACTATCAATAATTTAACAGGATGATATTATTTTTTAGTTTTTGTAACGGGATTAGCTAAGGGTATTAATGCCAGTTCCAATACTTCGTCGCGATGGTCAGAAATATAAGTGACTATGTGATCTACAGATCTAGGGGCCAAGAGGACCAGTTGGGTCGCGATGGCTATCCGATTAGGTTCATCACATGGAATTAATTGTAAATTGGGCAAATTAAAACGAATGAGAGCCATATTGTAAAATTATGTAGTAATAAGTAAAAAATAAATAAAAGAAGTTGTAGTAAAATTGACTTCATTATTGGAATAAGTATGTTAAATAATATAACTGGTAATAAGACAATGAGTGGTTTTAATAACACTAAGGTGGGGGCGTTACTCCTGGAATTGATGGATATAGAAGTGGATAATTGGCAGTGGAAATGTAATTTTGTGTAGAAACCAAAAATCAAGCATCCATGCTAGAAGCTACTAGTGTATTTAAAGGTATTTTAAGAGCTTGTGGAGGTGTGGCTGTGCAATGGTGTATCCTTGTGATGATTCTCAGGACTGGCTTCTTGTTCTTGTTTATCCAAGGGGACAGGATGCGACAGTTTTCAATAGATATTAATTGAAACAATATCAATATAAAACCCAATCAATTTTATCCTTAATAGAATTATAATATTTATCAATTATAAGTTTTTTTTTGAATTAATAATTTGAAAATGAAATAACAAATATACTGAAATTACATAAATTGACAAAATAACAAATTAAAAATAGAAATAGTATTTCAGAGTTCAATCAACTATGATTCATGGATTTAATAATAATTAAAATTGATTAGTTTAAAATTAACAAAATATTTTATAAAATTGATATTGTTTAGTAATTTAAAAAAGCTTGAAAAAAATTTTGTAATAGTAACATCAAGTATTTAGATCATTTTCACTTTATTATTTAATCATTGAATAAATGAAATTAAAATTATTAATAATATTAGATAATAAGTATAAATTTATTCTTATATGGTGAAATTGCTGGATTAAGAATATTTTTCAACTAAATTTATTTGTGTTGAGTGATGTTATTTAGAATATTTAATCCAATAACAATATTGCTTACAGAGTTAATTTTAATTCTTTAAATGAGCTACCGATTCTATAATATAGTCAGGTACGGTTTCCGATTCCGATAATTCACTCTCTTTGGTAATACCTGATAACACTAATAAAGTACCTATTCCTCCTTTGATACCAAAGAGAATATCCGTTTCTAATCTAAAATCAATATATTAATTATCTACTATATTAAGATTGTCAATAATTAATTACCTATCCCCAATCATACAAGTTCTAGACAAATTCAAATTAAACAACTCTCTAATACATTCCAATGCACTCAAATCTGGCTTCCCTACGATTGTTGGATGTCTTTTCGTAGAATGAATCAATGGCGATGTGAGGGATCCTGTTGCTGGGAAGATCAATCCTCTGTGGGAGTATGTAGTCACATCACTTGTTGCAATAAACGGAATTTGAGATTGTTGTACCAGGAGTTGGTGGGCATGAGCGTATTTGGGATAATTGATATAGTGATCCAGCCCGATTAAAACAGCTCCCACCTATTTAGGTATTAATATATAGTTTTAGAGATGTAGTGAATTGATTTACATCTGGATTGGGGCCCAATTGAGCTAATGCTTCATCATCAACGGAATGATCATACTAATCCAGGTTAATAACTAATCAAATCTTAATTACAATGCATTTACCTCCAAAGAATAATGCTCAATCCCCAAATTACTCAACTCTTCCTTAACCCCATCCATCCCAATGACAAACACCTTCTTATCTTTATCCAATTTGAGTACTTTTTTCAAATAAACAGCTGCCAAATAACTAGAACTAAAGAATTCTTCCTAAACAATTAATAAATATCCTAAACTATATAAGTTTTAAATTACTTTGGTAATATTGATTCCAATATCTTCAAACTTTTTTAAAAATGTAGCTCTTGATTTGGTTGCGTTATTAGTTAGGAAGAGACATCTTTTATTCACTAGGGATATCAATAATAAGTTACTATTGGATATATTGAGTATTTACTTGTGTTTTTTAACCAATTTATAGTTTCAGTAACTCCTGGAATTGGAGTATTGTCGTGCCAAATAACACCTAATTCAATATTAGAATATTTTATGGAAATTAAATATTTAGGATATACCGTCACAGTCGAATAATAAAGTATCATATTGGTTCAAGAATTGTAGTATTTGATCTGGATTAGTTAAGGTTTGAGATTGTTTTGTCATCTTCAAAGGATTAATTATTAAAGATCTATATTTTTTTGTTGTTTAATTGATTACTTATATAAATGATAGAAAAATATTTAAGGGCTTATTTGCTTCAATAAATAAACTTGTAAATAATATGGGATTCTTTAATTTCAGTTAATTTTCTTCAAATTGATTAAAATTATAAATTATAAATAATAATAATCATATTAGCAAATTTTAATAAATATGATTAATTAATTTATTTTAAAAATTATCATCGTTATTACTATTAATTTAAATCAATATTTTTAAAATTGAAATAATAGAATTTATTATATTAATATTGAAATTCTAATCTAAATAATCGAATATATAATTATATAAAATTGCTGATTAGATTATTTATGTCAAAAAAAATTCTAAATATTTAAATGTGCGACAGATTCGATAACGTATTCGGGAACAATTTCGGATTCTAATAATTCGATTTCTTTAGTGACACCTAAAGCAATAATTCATTTTGAATAAATTGCATATGATTACAGTGATATATTGAAGTTACCTGTCATAACCAATAGAGTACCGAGACCTCCATTGATGCCGAATTGAATGTCGGTATTCAATCTAATTCAAAATTGTAAATAACCTAAAATAACAAGTGTGATATCAATGGTGAATTACCTGTCTCCAACCATACAGGTTCTAGTCAAATCCAAATCATAGAGCTCCCTAATACTTTCCAAAGCGCTCAAATTGGGCTTACCCACCACAATGGGAGTACGTTTCGTAGAATTAATCAATGGAGCAATGATGGATCCAGTTCCTGGATACAGAGTACCATTCAAAGGGTATGTGGAGTCGTCGTTCGTAGCAATGAAATGAATTTGGGGTTCCTGAGTCAAAAGTTGATGGCCTTGAGCATATTTGGCGAAATTTATACTACGGTCCATACCGATGACGAGTGCACCAACCTAATGATATATTAATAACTATTTCCGAATATAATATATGCCCTATTTACATCCTGATTAGGTCCTAACTTAGCTAAAGCTTCATCGTCAACAGGATGATCATCCTAATAATATTAATATCTGAATAAAGATCAAAAATTTATCACTAAAACTTACAGGCAAAGAATAGTGGTCAACCCCCAACAAATTTAGTTCTTCTTTAATCCCACCCATGCCAATTACGAACACCTTCTTATCCTTAGGCAAATTTAACACATTCTTCAAATACACAGCTGTCAAGTAACCAGAACTGAATAATTCGTCCTATCGCAAAAGTTAATACAAAATCCAAACATGTGTGATATAAATTTACTTTGGTAATATGGATACCCATTCCCAAAAGTTTTTTTAGGTAAGAATCTCTCGACTTGGTAGAGTTGTTAGTAACGAAGAGACAGCGCTTGTTCACTGATCAAAATTAATAATGATAAATTTTGTGATATATAAAATATTACTTGTCTCTTTCAACCAGTTAATAGTTTCGGGTACTCGGTTAATAGGTTTGGCACCATGCCAAATTACACCTAGTAGAAATTAATTTGAAATCTTATTTGACATTGAAGAAATTACCATCGCAATCGAATAAAAAAGTATCGAACTTATTTAAAAATTGTTGAATAGCTTCTTTATTTTCAGTTAATTTTTGAGTGATTTTTGTCATATTTTTTTGATAATTATTAAATTATAATTTTAATATTTTATTTAAGTGATGATTAAATTAAATTAAAGATGTTGATTATTTAAATAAATATTTATTACTAATCTTAATTAAATTTGTGTGACTATAGAAGTGTATTATTATATTGCCATAAATGCAAACTTTAATTGTTGAGTTAAATTATCCCATAAATATAATTAATATAATATTGATATAAATAATTGTCAAAAACAAAAAAAAATTATTCAACTAATAATATTTAACAATAAATTATAAAAAATGAGAAGACGTAATAGGGATAATAAATCAGCAACAAGTAAAAAATCTACAGAAATTCAGGATGAACGTTTCAGTAAAGCTCAGCACGATCCTAGGTTTTTGAGGCCAAAGAAAAATGATAATAAAGTCAAAATTGATAGTCGTTTTGCTGCGATGTTGAAAAAAGATAAGGACTTTGACGATCGCGCCAAAGTCGACCAGTACGGTAGAAAGGTCAAGTCCACTATGAAGGAAGATTTGAGTAGGTTTTACGAGTTGGAAGATGATGAAGAGGAAGAAAGTAGCGAAGAGGAAGAGGATGAAAATGAAAATGAAGATGACGAAGCTAAGAGAAAAGCCGACATATTAGCAAGATCTCGAGGTGAAATTTTGGAAGAGAGTTCCAGTGAAGAAGAAGATGAAGAAGGCTTCGATCTGGAAATGATTAATGATGGGGACGAAACTACCGACGACGAATACGAAGAACCCGCAGACGTTCCGTCTTTAGCCGTTGCTGAGGATATTCCCTACGGAGACGAAACTCGTAGATTCGCTTGTGTGAATATGGATTGGGATAATATCAAGAGTAAAGATTTGTATAAAGCTTTCAACAGTGTTAAACCAGCTGGTGGTAGTATTATTTCTGTTGCCATTTATCCCTCTGAATTTGGTAAAGAATGTATGGAGAAAGAGAACCAGCAAGGTCCCCCCAAAGAAATTTTCCAATCTGCCAAATCCAAAGAGAATGACGACGGAAGTAACGATGACGACGACGGTGACGAAGATGAAGATGGTCTTAAACATGAAGTTGGCGATGGCGAAGAGGAATTCGATCAGGAAGCTCTTCGCATTTATCAGCTTAACAAGCTCAAGTACTATTTTGCAGTAGTCGAATGTGACAGTATTAAAACAGCTAAACACATTTACGACGAAGTCGATACTAAAGAACTCGAGAGTACCGCCAATTTCTTCGATCTTCGTTTCATTCCCGACGATATGGAGTTCACGGATCCTCCTCGTGATATTACTACCAGCGATCCAACCAATTACAAGCCCGTCGATTTTATCACCGATGTGTTAACTAGATCCAAAGTGAAACTCACATGGGAGGATGACGATCCCGATAGAGTCAAATTAACCAGACGCAAATTCACGCAAGAAGAAATCGACCAACAGGATTTTTCAGCATTGTTGGGATCCGACTCTGAAGAGGAAGAGAAAGAAGAATTGAGACAAAAGTACAGAGCTCTTCTCAATTTCGCCAAATCGCAAAAGGAAGATGAGGAGGAGTCTGAAGAAGAAATGGAAATTACTTTCACTCCCGGCTTGTCCAAGTCAAAAGCTGAAGAATCCGATTCCGAATCTGAAGAAGATGAAGAGGAGGAGGAAGATGAACAAATCAGCAATCTTCCAGTGAAGGAAGATCCCAAACCCGAAAAGCCCGCAAATGAAACCACCATTGAAGCCTACATGCGCAAGCAACGCGAGAAGCGTATGGCCAAGGCCCAAGCCAAACAAGCTAAAATCGAAGCCAAGAAAGCCGCTGAACCCGTGAAGACCAAAGCCGAACTCAAGGCTGAAGAACGCCAACGTAAGGCCGAACTTGAACTACTATTAGCTGACGAAGACGGTGAAGCAAAGCGCGAGCACTTCGACCTCAAGGAGGTGATGAAGGCTGAGAAGAAGAGCAAGAAGAAGAAGAAGCATCAGCAAGAACTCACTGAGACGCAAGATAGCTTCCAAATCGACACTCAAGATCCCCGTTTCGCAGCCATTCATGAGAGTCATATGTTTGCTATCGACCCTACTAACCCCAACTTCAAGAAGACTAAAGCTATGGAGGCTCTTATGAAGGAGAGAAGGAATAGATCCATGAATCAACAGAATGCTAACGATGAGGTAATTTTCAATCATATTACTATATTTATAATATATTAATATATACAATTAGTCTAAATCCAGAGATAATGCATCTACAACCAATGACAAGAAATCCGAATTGGCCAATTTAGTGAATATGGTAATTATAATAGTTAATATGCAATCATCTCAATGTATTAATTATAATTTAGGTCAAGCGCAAAACTGAAGTCTTCAAATCCAAACAAGAAGAATTATCCAAGAAGCCCAAACATAAATAATTTTGAGTTTATTAATCTTTTAGATAGAGTTCAAACTTTGAATAGATATTATACACATTAATTTTTCTTTTATATCAATTTATTTAACAATTTAGTATAGAATCAAAAATAAAATTATCATTTTTAAACAAATATTATTATAATTTGGTATTTAATAGAAGTAATTCCTGTTTTTCAATTCAATACCGTGGATTCAGTAACCATTTGATAATTTTGACTAAATAGAGCTATTAGTTTAATTATGATCTTTAAGTAATGATAATGATTCATTAATCTAAGATGGATAACAATTATGACTTTGTTTATTTAACTAGTATTCCTCCATTGTTGTTTTTGGATGGATTGATTAATTTTTTTAAGAATTGTAATGAATAAATCCTGGAAAGTATCATTTAGATTTATTGAAAACAAGCGGAAATATGAAAAGATGAAGTCATTGATTAATTTAAAAATATTTATCTACGTTTATAATTTGTTTTTTTAATATCAATTTTTTATTTTGTGATAAACTTATCATTTTGATAAATAATATATTAACAATGATTATTGAAAATTTCTCCACTTGTCAAGTTTAATTGATCCTTCGAAGCCTATGATATCTGTATCAAGTTACAATAACACCAACACCCTTAGACTCACCAGAATATAAGAATTTCCAAAATCTCAGAGTTAATCCATTAAATCCTCAGGACAAACCCTATTAAATTACTAATACTATTCCAATAATTACCAAATACTACCAAGTATTAGATAACTTCTAATGGTAATATAATAAATCAATTGTTATGAAGGTTAATAAGCTTTAATGGCAATAAAATTATAATCAAAAATTATTAAATAGTTGAATTATTATGAATGGATAATATTATATATATCCATTAACTATTCATTTAACTAAATAATAGAAAAAAATAAATAAATTATAATTTAAAAATAATAAAATTTAATTAACATTATTATTTTAATATTTAATTTATGAATTTTTACCCCATATATTTTGAAAACTTTAAATAATTAACTTTAATAAAAATTATCTTCAAAAATAACTATTTTCATACTTATAAATTAATTAATAAAAAATTAGAAATTTATGTAAAGATTTAAACGTATATTGTATAATTAATTAATAGTGCAATATATTAGATATTATTATTAAATTTAAGGAAATAAAAATGCTGAAAGTAACAAAAGATAAAGATTAATTCAATTATTTATTAACTAATGACTATATGATTTTTTTTGAGTGATATTGAAATATACACAGAAGAGAGAAGACTAATTAAAAAGATAGGTAAAAATACAAAATAAGGAAAATATATCCTAAATGAGAGCAAATAATTAAAAAGAGAGGTGGTCGGGTCGGAATACTGGCCATCTGGCGATTTCCTTGAAGGTATGGGGCTGATCCAACTGCATACTCTGGTAGGTCTGTTCATGAAATACAACATCCCATCCAAGTGTTTCGTTTTCGAATTCGCTCAAATCAATGGTGTCTTTGGCGAGTGCTAGTAAAGTTTCCAGCTGGTCCAATGTTAATTTGGAAACTGAGGGAACGTGCTTAGCATTGTAAGCTAGACTAATATGTTGCATGGGTTTGCTGCGAATGAGAGTGATATGACTGAGGTCAGTTTGTAAATCGGAAATCATATTGTGGAAGAAGTCGTCCACTTGAATACCGAGGTTGATTTTGAGTTGTTCAGGCACAATTTTAATGGATGTGAAGGTTGGTGCGATTTTGTTAGTGGTGTTACTTAACCAGTTGTCAAGTTTGCGCTGGATATAGCCGATAGCTGAAGTGATCGGACAAGCTGTCGAATCTTCAATCGTTATAAAACCGGTCATGGAACAGTGGGGGTGATACAAATTGGCTTCGTTGGGTCCTAATAATTGTTTAGATAAGCGGTAATATTTTTGAATAGAATTGAATAATTTGGATTTGCGACATGGTTCGAGATATACTATAAATCTTCTGGGCTGAGACTTTTTGGGAAGGGGTAAGAGTGGCAAATATAAGCTATTAAATAAAAGTGAAGGGGTTGGAGGTGGTTGAGAGGGTAAGGCAAGTGCGAAATTAAAATTACGAAGAGGTGGTGATAAAGGCTCCATCAATTCGGAAGCGCTAGTATCGTCTGAAGAAACAGAGTTACAGTACTTGGGAACAGGAAGTAAAAGATCGTTGTGAGCCTGTAATCGGTCATCAGCAATGGCTGCTGTGTCAATTAAGCTGGGCATTATAAATTATTATTATTATTATTACTTTCAAAAAACAAAAAAAATAATGCCAATGGATTTAGAGAAATAATTGCACTATTTATAGTCAATTATTATTATGCTATTGAAATTAATTTAATGAAATTTTAAAATAAAATTCACACAAGTTGAGTAATTAAATGAGACACAATGTCAAGACGTTTGCGCAATCGTTTCACTCGATTTTTAAGCTATAAATATATCACCAGAAGTTATATGAGAATTTTGATCAAATAAATAATAACCGCTTCACGAGAGACACTACTTTACTTCAAATTGATATTACAAAAGGGCGCGTATTAAAACAATGAATCGAGAATCCTCAAAAGTACAAATTTAAATTAAAAGGCCATCAAGATAAACTATTTATACAAATCAACCATGGAAAATCACGGAACAAATTGATAAAATTTGAGACTTGATTTCGTTTTGGTAATGGGGTGATAATTGGCGAATTTCAGAGAGTTCAATAGGATTATTTTTTTTGTTGACGTGTGCTAGTAACGATATAAAGGGAAATAATGCTAGTTTATTTGATATTAAATTCCAGAGGACATAATTAATCGTCGACGAAGGATAATTTTATATAAATTATCCAATTGAAAATGATCAAAATATAGAATTAGAAATTCCTGTATTTATCCATATGAATTCAAGGTAAAACACGATTGGATGATAATAAAAAGGCATCAGATTTCGAGCCAATGAAAAAAGCACCAATTTATTTGGATCTACAAGGATTGACTTCAATGGAGAGATTCCATAAATTACAAAACATGATAAAAATAAACTTGATAAAATGATTTGAAAACTGAACATTTCCTCATCTGTGGTCAAACTTATCAATCACTAACCTAATACTGTTAACAGACCATAGTTATATTACACTTAGTCTAGTTGATTCACTGATCTAAAACTACTACACATTTGAGAATCAATTTATTTCAATAATAACACCATTTGAATTCAATATTTAATTAACCCTCACAGCTCAAAGTTTCTCATACTTTTGATACTCTGACCAATTGTAATCAACTCCACAATATCGACCCAGTCTTCGCTCAAAGAACTCTCATAATAATTTGCTTAACTAAAAATATTTAACATCTTCAAATCCATGACCAAAAAAGGTAATATTCGTCAGGTTATTAACTCTTGGAACTTATACTCCAATTACAGCCTATTTTTAGCAATTTTAAATTTTAACTTAACAAATCTCCACTACCTCTGATGTAGAAATTTCCTAAAATTAGAAATTTGAAATCAATAGGTGGCTGGTGGTATCTTAAAACTCTATCCAAAGCAAAGAATTTGCAGTTAAAATAAAATATAAGTTTTGAAATACCATATTTGACTAGATATGAAAATAGTTAATGGTTGATAATTTTTCAGGCTTTTAGAATTAAGTTGTCCAAATTGTCACCTGACCACTATTGTCCCAGAATTTGGAGTCACTTACCAAATCCACCACTGATGGGAAATTGGTTTTGATTCAGAATGACTAATTGCTCAATTATTTTCGAATTTAATTACTTAAGGGTCAACTTGAATAAGTTGTTAATTAATGTGCCAGACTTTTAAAAAGTGTATAATATTGGAAATTTAAATAGATTTTAATTAGAAATCAATTGAAGTTTTGATTGAATATTAGTACTACTTTAATTAAGAATATATTTTTAAAAGATTACTGATACTTCTAAGATTGATTGGATTTTAAAGTTAATTAATTATAATAAATATATATATTTAATAGAATTATCATAAAACAATAAAGGATAGAGAATTATAAAGACAATAATTGAATTACTAATAATAAGGCTTAAAATTGCAATATTCAAACAATTTTAGCCATTGACAAAATTATTTAAATTAATTCCAATATACCTTCAAGCATCCTAAGTATCCCGATGGTAAAAAGAATTTGTAATATTTTGTTAATAGGATGATCTCATTACCAACTTTATTTATAGTTTGTTTAATAAAAATAATATAATTATCAGTCCATTTTTATCTTATATTAGAAATAGAATTTTATTATCGGTATATTTTTTTCTAATAATAATTTAAATTATTAAAAAATTAATATGAATTTATACTTATTTGTATAAAACGCAATATAATTTTATTAGTGAATTATTATTGAAATTGAGTTGTTTGTAATAAGTATTTTAAATAATCTTCAAACAATTAATTATTACAATCTATTTTAGGACGTACTAAAATTATAGGTAATATGTTCATTATTATTGATAAATTATATATCAATAGAAAACATTATAGCATTTTAGAAAATTAAATACAATGTCAATTTATATTATTTATAAATGTTTATAATTTTAATTATAATGTACACGTCAGTAAATATGATAGGAACAATGCTTGCGTCATTTTTAAATGAAATCATGCTAGGGCAATATTATTCAAGTTGAAATATTTTTAATAAACTTTTAAATTGAAACTAATTTAACTTTAATTGAAAATAATTTTGTTTTATAGTGTTTAAATATTAATAAGAAAGTAGTCGATAAAATAGTTATACCAAATGATTAATAATATCAAATAAACTTTTCAATATTTGTAACGTTGAATTCAAATATTATAACAACTATTTAATTTACCTTCACCTTACGCTAAATTCTAATTTTGATCAGATTTAATTTTAAAATTTTGTTTAGAACCAAGCAATTTATTTTAATATTAATTTCAGAATTAATTATTGGTACTTTTTTAATTTCTGCTTTTTCAAATATTTTAATACTTTTCAAAATCAAATTGTATTAAAAATTAATAATAAAATGTACTCTTTTAAATAATATTTATATTTATTTTTAAAAATTTTATGTCAAATTTTATTTTATTTAATAAAAAAATGAATATTAATTATATTTTATTTTAATATTATAAAAATCAATTATATACTTATCAAAAATTTTCAAAATTTATAAACTTCTTATGTTATAATATTTGATACAGAATTATCAGTTATTATTGGGTTTATGGTTTTTGAGTTAGGAGCAAAATTATCCAAATTTTGCTAAATTTTTAAAAATAATAATTATCTTTATTTATATATTTATTAATTTAAAATAAAGTCTATTATATTATATAAATAGTTATCAAAAAATATTAAAACAATAATAATATATTTTAAAATCAATACAGTTAATAAAATATAAAAATAAAAATAATAAGATAATTTAAAATAAAAAAAACTAAAAAAACTAAAATAAATATTAAAAATAAAATTAATATAAATATATTGAAAAATTTAGATACTGATATTAATTTATTATAATTCATTATTATTAATTTTTATATATTTTATAAAAATATAATAAAGCAAAATAATTGAGTAATTATTTATATATTGCTAAAAAAGTAGTTTTTTAAATTTT
>JNEM01011566.1:0-13014 GCA_000697335.1 Conidiobolus incongruus B7586 | reverse complement strand
TAATTATAATATTTGATTTAATATTAAAAGAATTATAAAAATATTAAAGTTAAAGTTTCAAAATTAATATATAAACTTTAAAATTAAAATTATTCAAAATAATATATTTTATTATTAAATATAAATATTAAAAATATCATATTTCATATAGTATTATATAAAAAATTCAAATATAATAATAAAATATATTATAATTTTTGAAAATCTATTGTTATTAATTGGTTAAAAAAATTCAATTAAAAAATTTATTTTACATAACTTTAGCTATATATATGTAGTTAAAATTATTATAACTTTGTTTATTAAAAAAATAATTTGTATTATAAATTCTATAATACTTAACAAATAAGAATTCTGATGTTTATAATTATTTTAGTAAGTTAAATTTAATTCAAGTAAAATAATTTAGTGATATTTCAATTTTATATTTCAAAATTAAATATATAATTTTAAACTTAAATATTAAAAACATATGTAAAAGGGTTAAACATATATCATTTATATGGAAATTTATCATTGAAAAAAATGAATTTAACAATTATTAAAGTGACATTATCATTGCTCTAGTTTTTGTATTTGGTTAAAATTAGTTAGCTATATGAAATTTTATTTATTCCTCAATTCTCAAAATAAAAGCATTGATATTCTTTACTAAATAAATTTTAAATTGTATTTTAATCAAAATTTTATCAATCCTCATTATTCAATGAAGTTTACTATTCAAATAACTAAATTAGAATCTTATAGAATCTAGTTTACGTTTTTTTACTACTAAGTTTATTCCTTTTTTATGATGAAAATTTTAAAGGTTGTATTGAGATAATCTTACTAAGTATTTAATTTTGAAGTTGATATATATTACTACTTGAATTGAATATAATTTATAATATTCAAATTATAAAAACTTTGTTGAGCTTAGACATTATCAAATTTATTTCGAGTTATTCTTGGTTTTAATCATAATTTGATGTAAACATAGTGTGAAAGTTTAAAATATATCAAAGATTTATAAAATAAGAACTTAATTGAGTTGGGTTTTTAATTCAATTGTATAATTTTTATAAACTCTATGAAACTAGTTGTTAATCACCTCAATTTTTTTCAGCTTTAATTTCACTTGTAAAATTTTCACCTTAGTAATCATCCAAATACAAATGATAGAGATGTCTAGTTGATAAAAAAATTTCAAGTTATATACTTTGATTATCATAGTTGTTAATTAACTATTAATTATTAATCAAATTTAAATGATATATTAGTTTGATTTTATCAATGTGAACAATATTTTGATATTTTTCAATTAATAAAAAATTAATTGTTGCATTGAATAATTTTCATTTTTTGCATTAATAATTCATGTAGTACCAAGAACGTTATCTAACATCACTAAATATTAAAAATTAGTAATAACTGAAATTAATTTTAATATTGGTCAAATATAAATTTTCTATAATTTGTTTAATAGTATATTATTAATAAACTATTCTGAATGATTAATTTAATCAGGTTTGTTTTGATTAATTTTATAGACTGTATATAAATTTAATGTATCATAGGTTATATGAGAAAAATTGTAGGTTCAAAATAGATCTATAAAGAGTAGTATATTATTTACTATTCTCTCAATTAGTATATATTAGTTGGTTATTGAAAAAACTTGTCTTGAATGAATACAATATGTTTAAATTAATTGATGAAAGAGTAACCATGATAATCATAATAAAACCCTATTTTTTCACAGTCCGAATTTTTTAAATGGATTAATCAAATTGAGAATTAATGAATTGAATTAAGGGAGAAATTAATTAAGTTAATTAAATCATTCCTTCTTTATATTTTACATCAACATTCAATTTTATAATATTATTTTAATTTTTTTATTCATAATATTTTTGAATTGATTTTAAGATTATTCACCATTTTTTAATATTGAAAATTCTATATTTAATTTGTAAAATAGAATATATTTTATACTGATTATTATTATTATTATTATTATTAACTCAATAAAATATAAATAAAAAATTGATAGTTTTAACAAACCAATGTCAGCACGCCAGCAACAAGTTTACCAAGGTTTAATAGCAGCTGGATACATTGACGAACTTATGCATCACCCAAAAAACCCTAATTCTACAAATAATATTGAAGAACATTCTACTTCAGACTCAACGTCAATGCAGTCAGTTAAAAAAGAGAAGAAATCTATTTTTCCTTGGAGCAAAAAGAAGAAAGATAAAGACAAGAAAAAAGAAAAAGAGAAAGAACTACCAAATATTCCTGCTGATGTCGTGAATTATGGCATCTCGCAGCTAGGGGTCGCTCCCCTGAACTCCAATCAGGTCCAGCTCAGGAAAACTCCTGCAAGGAACCAAGGTAAATTCGTCCTTTAAAATTTGAAATATATATTTTACTTTATTTTTAGAACCTGGTTCCTTTAGAGGTGTTGAGTTATCTCTTGTAAAAACATGGGTAGGGAATTTTTTAAAACTGTTATTTTAATAAATGAATCTAATTTTAATTTTAGGGTCCCGAAACTTTATATGGAATAGATTGTAATTTTCTAAAATCATAATTTTGTTTTTCCTTTATAGTAATTTTTATTTTAGTAACCTTGGATCCCGCTGAGCTAGAGGGTATTGTCAATAATACGGCACCACGAAATGTCATTACTCGACAAGCGGTGCGACCATTTGCCGATGATACTGCATCCATGTATGAAGAGTCAACTGACTTTTTTGAAGAGGGTTCACCATCACAACAACCACGTCCAATGCAATGGGCACCGCCGCAGTCTTGGCATGTCCAGCAAAAAAACGCTGAATCAACTTCCGAAGAAACAGTTGCTCCATCCTCAAAAAGCACTTCAAATGCACAATCTCACTCTAGGAATGACTCTCAAAACAGCTCAATGGTAATTCATTCCATGATTCAGCTTAGCTATCATCTAAATCATTTGAAATAGTATTTATTCAGAATATTTCGTCCCAACGATACTTTTGGAACTGTTAGTTGTTCTTTAAATTGTACCACCAAGACGTTAGTAGGAATGGTCACCAAAAAATTTCATGTAACAGATCCATCAAAATACAATATCATATTTAGAAGAAATGAATCAGGTATTCATTACTTTTCAATTAATTACATAACATTAGTATCTTATATATTCTTTAGAAATTGTTCTGAAATCAAATGAAAAACCTGTTGAAATGTTTATTCAGCTCCTTACGCAATTGGGTTACACCGATCCCAAAGAGCTTATTGATTTAAATAGAGAAGATTTAAGCCATATTGGTAAGTTTATATTGCGAGAAGCTGCATTAAGCCATACTTTAAGTGTACAATCACCCCAAGCATTCGATGGAGATGACACAGCTAATATGTGGGGACGAAACTTAGAAACAGTTCCAATTTCGCTATATAGAATCGCACATATGCTTAAAACACTAGACTTATCTCGCAATCCCAGACTTGATTTCCCTCTCGATTTTGCCCAGTTGTGTTCTTCAATTTCCAAACTCAATTTAGCACGAAATCATTATTCCACCATACCCGAAAGTATTTCAGTATTACAGACACTTAAGATTTTGGACTTATCTTCAAATCTGATTGAAACATTAGAAGATACCAATATCGACAAATTTCAAATGTTGGATCAACTTTACATTTGGAATAATCAGCTCACTTCCATTCCAAAATCTTTTGCCAGTTTGAGCAGGCTTACTGTTTTATTATTATCAAATAATTGTCTTTCTAGTATCCCTCCTCCAATCTTCCAATTAACTAATTTGAAAACTCTGGACCTATCGTTTAATTTAATTACATCTATACCTCAGGAGATCAGCCAATTGGTTAATTTGACTCATTTTTCAATATCAAGCAATAATTTAAAAGGAAGATTGACTTCAGCCATATCTAAACTTGAGAAGTTGATAGAAATTGATTTACGAAGAAATGAAATCACCAATGTTGATTCTCTCGCCAATCTACAATTTTTGGAGCATTTATATTGTGATTACAACTCAATTACTCAAGCTGAATTCAAATTACCTAGATTGTGCTATCTGAGTTTGAATAATAACGAACAATTAAACAATTTTGCATCACAATCCATTATGAACTATCTAACAATATTGGACTTGAGTCAGTGTGGTCTCAGTCAGCTCCCGCCCAATTTTTTTGCTAGTATGCCATATATAGTTCAAATTAAATTAGACGATAACGAGATCAAAGAGCTACCCATATCTTCACCAGAATCTTTACGACATTTAGAGATGTTCAGTTGTAATAGAAATATTATTACACAAATTCCAGAGATCATTTTTGATTTGCCCAAGTTAAATGCTTTGGATTTACATAATAATCAGATTCGATGTATTCCTCAGGCAATATGGTTTTCAAAATTAAATTACCTGAATATGAGTAGTAACGAGCTAGATCAGTTCCCAGTGCCACCGAACTTAAATCCTACTCCAACAATGCTTCCACTTCCAATTCGATCACCGTCGAGTAATAATATCAGGAACGCACCACCCAGGACTTTAACACTACCAACATATATTGAATATTTGATCTTGGCTGACAATCGTCTAACCGAAGATGCTTTCCAGCCAATTTCCTTATTTAAAAAGCTAATTACATTGAATCTTTCAATGAACCAAATCTATGAAGTTCCACCCCAAGCATTCTACCACTTTGTTGATCTTCAGGAGCTCAGTTTATCGAGTAACCATCTTTCCAACTTCATGGTAGAAGATCTCGACCGTCTCAAAAGTTTAAAAACTCTAAACTTGAACGGCAACAAACTAACCACACTACCCAGTGAATTATCTAAATTATCCAAGCTAAATTACTTTGACGTGAGTTGTAATAATTTGAAGTACAATATTTATAATTGGGAATATGATTGGAATTGGTAATTTATTATTCAATTTACAATCATTTCAATCTAATATATTTTTAGGAATTGGAATCCAAATCTAAAATATTTAAATTTATCTGGCAACAAGAGATTGCAAATTCAATATAATATAACGGGCGATGGTGCGAATTATATTGCTGAATTTAACAGATTGAATAATTTGAAGATTTTGGGTTTGATGGATGTAACTGTACATGGCATGGTCAATTTGCCAGATGAAACTTCATCAAGAAGAGTCAGAACTGCTGCTTCTGTAATGAATGAAATGTCATATGGTGTTTCTGATAGATTGTCCAGTACTGACGACATATTGGCTTGGGATCTTGCTTTCCCCAAATTTAGAGATCAGGATGATGAGTGCTTGTATGGTCTTATGGACACAATACCTTCTCGTCAGACACCTGATATTGAAGAGATTGGTAAAAAGCTTCA
This sequence comes from Conidiobolus incongruus B7586, assembly GCA_000697335.1. NCBI lineage: Eukaryota > Fungi > Entomophthoromycota > Entomophthoromycetes > Entomophthorales > Conidiobolaceae > Conidiobolus > Conidiobolus incongruus. Next base: position 7,661 of record JNEM01011566.1, on the reverse strand, counting down.
CGATTCGTTCCAGTCAACCTTCTTGAATGAATTGAGCAAAAAGACTAAAGGGAATCCTCAATCGGATGAAATCATTTCTGCTATTCGTAGCACTTTCCTAACTTTGCAAAGAGATGTGATGGCTCATTGTTCAACATCCACATTGTCAGCAACATCTATGACAATGATATATCTAAAAAGCAGTAGCCTTTACGTGGCGAATGTTGGTGATGTTCAAGCACTTTTAGGTCAGCGAGGAGGTAGATTCAAAGTTTTAACTCAGTTACACGTCCCTGGCTTACCTAACATGAGTGAAGAAATTACAAGGATTCGACAAACGGGAGGATATGTCAGCAATGATGGATTTGTTAACGGTGAAGTTTCTCTGTCTAGATGCTTTGGAGCATTTTCTCATTTGCCAACTATTAACGCAAATCCTTATATAGCTAACATCTCTCTCAGTGGTCATGATGAATTTATCATCATTGCAGGACGTGGAATCTGGGAAGTGATCAGTCATGAAATGGCAATTAATATTGTCAGAATGGAAAAGCGTGACTATATGATTGCTGCCCAAAAAATCAAAGATCTTGCGGTTGCTTATGGTGCAAAGAGACAAATCATGGTTATGATTATCGGATTAAATCAGCTTGCTTATCTTAGAAGGAAACCAACCCGCAAAATCAAGGGCCATAAATTAGGACCAGGATTTTCTATTGACCTACCCTCTTTCGATCCAAGTGAAGCCTTAGGTCTCAGTATACACAAATCTAAAAAATCCAGAAAACCGATCCGCGAGGAAGATTTGGAACTCTCTGAATCTGTATCACTTAAACGAGAAATCGAACCCCCTACAGGTCAGCTTGCCCTTGTCATGACAGATATCAAAAACTCTACCAATCTTTGGGAAATCGTCCCTCGAGGTATGCAGGAAGGAATTAAAAAGCATAACGAAGTGATGCGCCATTATCTCAATTTATATGGTGGTTATGAAGTCAAAACTGAAGGTGATGCTTTCATTGTCAGTTTTCCCACTGTTACATCCGCACTTCTTTGGTGTATGACTATTCAACTTGAGCTTCTAAAAATTGATTGGCCTTCGGAAATCCTTGCTACGGATGACGGCAGAGAAATATTAGATCCCAATTCGGAAAATCGACAAATCCTTTATAAGGGTCTTTCTGTGCGTATGGGCATGAATTTTGGAAGTCCTCTATGTGATCAAAATATTATCACCGGTCGTATGGACTATTATGGTCCAATGGTCAATCGTGCATCTCGTATCTCTTCCGCAGCAGATGGTGGTGAATTGTGTATCAGTTCCGATGTCGTATCAGAATTGATGACCATTCCAGGATTATTCGATCTTGAGGAAGATGGGCCCAAGAGTTCAAGTCCTGAGATCACTGAGAAGCAACTTGGTCAATTGGACGAAAAGATGCAACAGGAAATTATGGGTCTCAAGAAGCTTGGATTGAGATTAATTTGTCTTGGAGAGAAAAAATTAAAAGGATTGGAAACTCCCGAAACATTATATATGGTAAATTTTATTTGATAATTGTTTTATGATTGAATATTAATCCCTATGTAGGTATTCCCGAAGGTGTTAGTAGGTCGATCTAACCCTGGAATCAGAAAGAATGCAACTCGATTAAGAACCTATTCATGTATATTCAATAATACCACACCTCAGGTAATTTATTATAAAATTCATATTCATCAATAAATTAATTTTGAATTTAGATGGAAGATCAACTTCCTATTATCCTCAAATATCTCGGACCTTTGTGCATTCGTCTTGAAAATCTAACACGTTATTATCTTAGACCTTCTGGTATCGCTGTATCACTTCCCAATTCTCCTACTACGGCTACTCCCACAACCAGCAATTCGAATGAATTTACAGATTTTTTCATTAAACAATTTTACCAAACGCTCAGTGAATTGTCTGAAGCATATCAAGTCGATCTATTACGAAGTTTAATTGGAAGAATTGAGGTATTTTGCACTTTAATAATTTTCTAATACAATACTAATTTTGACTTAAAGAACTCAATTTCCACACTGATCCTCTGCCACTCGGAAGGCAGCCACTGGGAACAAATGCTCGATCAAATCACAGTACTTGTACGATCTGGTATCCAACTACTCGAAGAAAAGAAACGCTTAGCAATTATATCCGATCAAATTTAGAATTGCATGATTCATTAACGTAACATGAACTACATCATTGAAAGTTTTCATTTGTTTAATTTTTGTATATTAGAAACTCAATTTTTATAAAATTATTCATTTTGGTTTAATTAATTTCATTTTTTGTTTAATAAAATTAAAGAATTATTGTATGATCAATATTATAATAAAATAATCTATAAAAGATAATTTAATATTTAATAAAATCCAGGCTAAAAGCCAAATTATAAGAATAAGGTTAACAAAAAAATCATGTGATACAAATGTGAAAAACAAAAATTTAAAATAATTTTAAATTTCATGGGGAATTAGCTCAAATGGTAGAGCGCTCGCTTAGCATGCGAGAGGCACGGGGATCGATACCCCGATTCTCCATTTTCTACTTTATTTTTTAAATTTTTACAAATATTATTTTTACATATCTAATCTAATATTAATAATTTCAATATAATTATCATTGCAAGATATATTAAAACCAATATTTTTGTTCAATTTACTATTAATTCAAATTAATTTATGTTTAATATCTTTTGATTTTATTTAATAAATAATATAATGAAAAAAAAATTTAAAAGTGATAAAACTAATATTAATTAAATATTTATCACATAACAATTAATATGATTTTTATAATTAATATATTAAACTATATAAATAAACTATTGAAAAGCTTATAAAATAAAAATTAACTTAACAATAATATGAATATCAAATTCATTTCTAAAACAAATTAAATTCCACAAAAAAATTAATAAATTTAATAAACTATAAGGTTAATTTATTTTAAATTAATATTATTATTATTATTAGTAGTAGTAGTAGTAGTGGTTTTAGCATGCTTTAAAATTTTGACAGCATCCTTTGAAAAGACATAACTGAGACCCGATGCAATAGTTGTAGCTCCAACCAAATATCTATAATGAACCAATATTAGTTATTTTGTATATGTTGAACGGGGGAAAGATGAATTTACTGGAAAGATGTCAAAAAAGGATGAGATGTAATACCCCACCAGCTTGATAATAGCGTGCTTCCAACAAGGCCCAATTGTAAAAATGTATTAATCTGATAATTTGGTTAGTAATATATCTTAAAAATTTAATCCAAAATAAGTTACCTTACTAATTTGAGTAGGTTTAACTTCAACTGAAGGCAAACTAAAGTCAAAATATCTCATAAAAGTCTTAGGAGGAGGTAATGAAATCCATCTGTAATAGAATGATGCAATGGTGAGTCCCAAATCCCTTCCAATGATAATTATCGCTAATGGTACTAATTTTCATTCGTTAATATAATTAATGTTTGATTATAGAGATTATTTACATGGAATTAAATCAATATAAGTTAAACTAACAGTCATCACAGTCATTAGAGCTTTATCAGCCATGGGATCGATGATACTTCCTACAATACTTTGCATATTATACTTTCTGGCAATATAGCCGTCCAGCTAAATTCTTATATTAGTAAATTATAAGGTGCATTCATAAATTATATTACCATATCAGTTATACCTGACACGATAAATAGCGATAGAGCATAATTCAATTGATTGGTCATGATCCAATATCCCAAAATTGGAGTTGATAATAATCTCGATAGTGTTAAAGCATTAGGGATGGTATATAAATTTTCTTTTAAAGGAGCTAACTAAAAATAAAAAACATATTTAATATTTATTCATTATTTTCAGTTAATAATTACCTTTTCTAATATTTTATCTTTATCAATTTTTTTATTTTGAGAGTTCCAACGTTTTAACTGTAAGTTTAATGGTTGATAACTTATATTAGGTAACTTATACTGAGTTTGACTAACATTGTAAACGGAAGCTAAAGTAGACGAAATTCTAGAATTATAGAATTATTCAAATATTATAATTGGCCATTATATTAAAATTATAATAATTGTTCTTACTTGAAACGACTAGAGGATAAAGTTCTAGATATAATATTTCTAGTAAAATTATATGTTGTTGGAATGGAACTTATTCGGATCATAATATAATTTTATTTATTTAGAGTTATTTTTTTAAAAAAATATTACTAAAATGTTTATTAATTGAAAATTTAATAATGAATAAATATTATTTTTCTATTAAATTTTTGTTTAGTTTTTTAAGTAATTCAAATTAAAGAATTCATTTAAATTAATATTGATTTATATTAATTATAATCCCATAATAATTTGATTGAAAACTGAGTGACATCACATTAGTTTTGAGGATTTATATGATTGTTTAGAGGTCAAATCCAGAAAATTAATTTAGATATCCTTTCTCATCATTTTTTTCGAGCTAACATTAATCCTATAAATATCAAAACTATCAATCTATTAAAGAATATTATGTTATATTTACAGATTAACTTTTCCCAATATATTTTATTCTCCTGATTTTTAGTGATTTTCAAAAATATTTCCGAGGATTTTAATCAATTATTTAATAATGTAATTTACAAAATTATGAACAATTATTCAGATAATATATCAATGACCAATGATTGGAAATTATAGTATTAACTATTAAATTTTACATATCTTTGATTTCATTTTTAAAATTATAAAAATTCAATAATTAAATATTAAAAGCATTCTTTAATATTTTAATACTTTTTATTTTGAAAATTTTCACTTTATAGTATAATTATTTAAAAATTCTATACTAAATATTTAAATCAAATATTTATTAATTATAAAAAAGATAATTTTTTAACTTGTATTACTATTATATATATATATATTTTACAATATTACATCAAATAATGCTATCAAATATTCAACTCATTAGAATTAAAATGATTTCATATGTTGAAAATATAGGTTAAAATTAATTTGACTTAGAAGTTTTAGAAATAAAAAGTTTATTAATGATCATCATATAAACTTTAAGTTGTATTGTAATTTTCATTTGAGATTAATTATTTCACAGTTCAATATCAATCAATTATATGACGAAAATTGAATTTTATTTATTAATTCATCTATTCATAATACTTAATCAATTAATATTTGGCTTGGATTCTTGTCTTATTTTAAATTTGAATTAAAATAGAATCTATAAACCAATAGGTTAAAAAAATCTATCATATCCAAATTATAATTGAATAATTTCCAATTCCCAAGCAAACAACTTGCCAAGTGTTTAACCACTCCCCTCGTCCCCAAGTTATTTCGAGAATGACAAATGAAGACAAAGGCTCAAAACTATGATAATAAGAGTGCGATGGTGTACTTAGGGGTAATTTAATTTAGCCAAGTTCCTTCAATAATCCATCACTGATAGAGACAGGTATTGTACACATTTAAATGGCTAATTTTATCAAAATTTATTAATTTTTTTTGTTTATATTAAATACCTTGGAACAGGAAATTATGGGATTAATACTATATAATTATTTAATTTAATAATATTTAATTTAAATTGATTTTATTGTTAATATTGGTTATTAGTTTGAAACAAGTAGATTTTTGTTTTATTAAATACAATTTATTTAATTTTATTAAGTAATTCTATTAAATTAATTATAAAATCAATAATTAACAAAAAAATAATTACATGATTCTAACTCAATAACAATTATTTTTTCATTTTGTTACTCGAATCATTTGCTTGTAAAACTCTTCTAATATCAGGATGGTTTTGATTGGAAATAGTTTGATTAACAAATATTGACAATTGATTAGCGTGTTGAATTAATTGTCTAATCTTATTATCTAATCAATTAGCTTCCTATTCATAATACACAAGAATCAATAGTATATAGTTCAAGTATTAGAAATTGGCTACGTTTGATAGGTTTTCATATTCTTGTATTTTAGTATGATTTGCTTGTTGAATATTGGACTAAAAATCAAAGTATTAAATAAATAGTTTTAAAGCTAACTGGGTAGCAACATTATTTCTTAACCTGAGTATCAATCTTCCTAATGCAGCTCAATAAATTTTCAAATAATGTATCTAATTCCAATTTAATACCCTGAATATTTTCAATAAAGTTTGACTAAAAACTTTCTCTTGAGGTTGGTATTCTTTCCCAATTCTATCAACAGTAAACCGATTTATTGTTTAATGCGTTGTATTGTAAATAAACTCGTGTTGATTTGTTTTAGTATGGAATTGTCATCAAGATTGGGGTGAATTACGTTGGTTTCTATAGCTTTTGTTTGCAGTTAGAAATTTTAAGAATGTTTTTTATTTAATTTGGGCTTGACTACTGAGAATTTATTTTAAATATTTTCTTATTTTACAGTTTATGGGAATTATTTTAATTTTCTTTTCAGAGTTGTGAATGATATATTAATTTTATTGATTATTCCATAGAAGGAACTATTAATTAAATATGCTTATATTTTATTTGCCAGTTTTGATCATTGTATCATTCTTTAATTTCGATAAATTCAATCTTTCAAGTTTCATATACAGAAATGATTAATGCCTTTTTTGATAAATAGGTCATTATAAAACCAATTGCAAAGTAATCACATTATAACATACATAATTAACATAATATATATGAAAACATTATTTGAAAATCACTATAGTATGATTTTGCGTAAAATATGTTTTTAATGATATAAGTCCACTGAATATCTTCAACCTACTTAAAATATCCTGAGTTAAATTATATATAATCAAAATCATTCAGATTTTATTATATGAATAGCATTATTCAATTAGAAATAATAGGTTTTATATGGAATGTGTTAATATTCCATATACGATTGTTATATAATTTAATATTTGAATTTAATCAAAGTAAATACTTACAAGAAAAATCATATCATTTTAATATATAGTTTTTGATATATTTATTAAATTTTGAATTTTTTAAAATATTTTTCAAAAATTTATAATTCAATTTTTACACAAAATAAATACTTAAATTTTTAATTATTAAATTAATCACAAAAAAAATTTTTTTGAAATTGAGAAATTAATATTTTAAACCAAATAATAATAAATCCCTTATTATACATTTTGGTTAATCAAATAATTAAGTTTATCATGTTTGATAAAAGAATAATTATAATTTTAATTAACAATTCTAAGGAAGACTTATATATATAATTCACAATATTCAATATTTATTTATATAAAAAATTTTTGATAATATAATATATATTTTTATATATTAATAATATAAAATGGCCAATTATGATTTATTATTGATATGTGTAATAACCTTAATATAATATTTAAACAAACAATTAATATATTTTTTTATATATTTATAATATAAAATATCAAATTGAAATTATTTTTATAATAATTGATAATATTAATTTTCTTAATAATTTAAATATCTTGATTCAAAATTTTAACATATATTCAAATTAAATTAAATATTACCATTCTTATAAACTTAAAGTGAATTCTTTTAATATAATGATTTAATATAAAATTAATTATATTTGATCAGTTTTGATATTATTTTTTTTCAATTTTTTAATAATATTACCAATTTCAATTATAATATAAATATAAATTT
>JNEM01011563.1:0-30576 GCA_000697335.1 Conidiobolus incongruus B7586 | reverse complement strand
CAGACCTATTATTTTGTATGATAATTGTAAAATACATAAATCTAAAGCTGTAAAAAACTTTCTAATTAAAAATAACTGGAAAAAACTACCACATCTAGTATATTCCTTTGATTATAACCTATGTGATTATAATTGCTTTAGGCAATTAAAAAACCAGCTTACAGGAAAGAAAATTTCTACAGGAAAATTTAATTGGTTTGTGAAACATCAAATTTCAGTCTTTAATAAAAAGAACTGTTTTTTAGGTGTTAGAAGTTTGCTAAAAGTATAGCAAAAAGTTATTAATAATAAAAGAAACTATTAAATTTATTTTATATATTTATTTTTATATATCATATATTCAAATGTTTATTTATTTTTAATTGCAAAAAATTCCCATTATTAAAAATGCAGAGTAATATATTCCAATTTCACAGTTACTCACTACAGTATAGGAAGTGGTGCTTATGGTACTCCTTGGTCCTTTGTGTGGCATTGTAAATTCATCAGAGAATTTGAAAAGGTACTGTAAAGCATTGACCCAAGTATCATGCTTCCTTACTGGGACTGAACAAGAGATTCACAAGCACCTGAAAGAAATCAAATTTTTGAATCAACTAATATCGGCCCAAATGGCGGTAATGGTAATAGTGAATGTATTAATCAAGGAACATTCGCTTGATGGAGGGTATCTGGACCTAATCTCAATTGCGTATGTAGATATTTTACAAATGGTAACACTATATCAGCTTGGACAGCTCCCGAAATTTTGGATAATTATTTGAAGCAACAAACCAGATATGATGATATTAAAAAGCAGATTGAAAGTACTGGTCATGCTTTGATTCATACTGGAATTGGTGGTAATAATGGAGATATGAGTTTTATGTATTCTCCCAATGACCCTATATCCTGGATTCATCATTGATTTATTGACATGATTTGGTTTGAATGGCAGCAATGTCATCCTAATGCAGCTAATGACTTTCCTACTGATCCTAATACTACCAATTTAGCAATTTATAAAATTTCTGTTTCCTCCACTTATAATACCCAAAGCTCTGAATACTGTTATACCTATCCAAGATGGACAGTGAATACTCCATTTGTTGATGGAAGTTCACCTCCAACATCCGCTTCTTTTACTATAAACAATACATCAACCCTTACATCTACTATTACACATCCAGCAGCAACAACTACTTCTACCCATGCCACTATTACTGCTCGTATCACTGCCACTCCTATCCTTCGCACTTCAACCGCCATTACTCCACTAACTACAAATTCATTCGGAGCTTATCTAACAAGAACATTAAGAATCATCATTGGATATCTTAAGAGTCGACTTGCATTTGATCCGCTACTCTCCTTCCTCAAGTTTTAAGCTTTCCTCGTTATGTTGCACCAAACGACCGTAGTACAACTACAAAGATTCGTGTCCCGGCCAAAGTCCCCACATCCTATTTACAGATTAATGGTATTGATGTAATTACTGCTCTTAGTAATTATCTCGAATCAGCTATTATAGTCTGCAAGCTTAACTTATTACCTAACTTCAAACCTTTGGTAAGTTATTTATAATGTAAAGCTAAGGTGAGAAAAAAAATTAAATACTAATTAATTAATTTGATTCATAATATATATTAACTTAAATTTATTATATTTAAAAAACTGATAATTAAAAATATATCTATTTTATTATTTTTTAAAAAAAAAAGACAAAATGAAAATATTTTGATAATTATATAATAAAAATACTAATTAAATTATTAAACAAATGAAAATACCAATAAAAACCTAAATTATAAATTAATATTATTATTAAAAAATTTTTTTGATATTTTGACTAATAAATGATTTGAAATGGTTTAGTAGTTAGGATTTCTCACTTTCACCGAGATTTCTCAAGTTTGATACCCTATATAGGAGATGTTTCAGTACTGAAATATTTTCTCAATTTGTTATTTAACATTGAATTATATTCCAATTAAGATATTATTTAATTCAATGTTCAATTAAACAATTGGACTTTGTATTTATTTGGTATTTTCAAATTCGCTTAGTTCTTTCATATTCAAATCGTAATTTATATGTCTGAATATAGTTTTATATCATAGTTGGATATTTATGAATGTCACCAAGAGGTTGTTAATATATTTTATTGCTATTGAATAAAAATTCGGTGTAAAATCTATATTTTTGAATTTTAAATTATATAAAATTGATATTAGTATTAATATTCATTCTAAAAATATAGCAATGATTAATTAATATTTTTAACAAAAATAAATTGTATATTTTATTTTGCCCTTAAATAATTACTTTTAAAGGTTCTCAAAATGTTACTTTAGGTATGAATCTTTATTAGAATTCTCTTCATTTTCTACTAAACTTCGCATTTTGTTCCACTAACATTCTTTTCCATGTCCTTTTTTATAAGTGACAGAATGTAATACCAGGATTAGCACTATTAACCGTGTTTTTTCCACTGTTTTAATAATTGATTTTTATAAAATATGGTATTGTAGATTTTCTATTATCATCTATGAAATTTTTTGATATCAATTATATAAATTGAAAATATTTCTTAAATATTCAATATTTCATTAACTAGAAAATTTAATAATTTATAAAATAGTTTTAATATAAAGCCCATTATGAGAAAAGAAAAGGAATAATCCAAAGTCAAGTTAATTCATTGAAAAAGTTATACTAGTTCAAATACTATATTTGAATATATTTTAGTTAAGGTATGAATTTTATATTATTTATAATTGAATAATTGTGTTAACTATTATGAACTGTATTTGTAAACTAGAGTATATTACCAATGAAAATTTAGCTGAAAAATTGGTGAAATTGACAACATTGATTTTTGAAATAAATATTTTATTATTAGAAATATGAAACTTTCAATTTTCAATTCAATACTTCATATCATATTGAATAGTCCATAAGATGATTAACAATACAATTACTGGTGTCATGTCGGTAAATAATCTTGATTTCTTTATTTACTTATGATACCATTTAATAAAACAAAAAAATTAAATATTAACTTTGGGTTCAAATATTATTGTATATTAGGTTATTAGAAATTACAATTAAACTTATCCAAAGCTGATTAGATTTGATCATCCTTGTCCAAAACCTACATAATGTCTAAAAACCCAGAGGAGGTAAACCCAAATAATATAATATAAAGGAGTATGTTCTTAGTAATATTAATCTATTTATCTATTTATCTATTTTGTCATTATATAGAGGATATTTAAAAATCTTGGTTGATTTAAGATATATATCCCAAAATTTACAATTACACTATATTTTGCTAATATCATATTTATTAGAAATAATTAATTAATTTATAATAAAAATATGGTGTTATTTTGTTTGGTAAATATTATTTAAATCTATAAAAGAATATATTAATATTGTTATTATGTTTTTATTATTGGTGTATTTATTATTTTGTTTTGTTATTTATTAAATCCTAAATTTAATATAAAAAATAATTTGAAAGCATTTATTAATTAATTTTGCAAATTCTCGATTACTTTATCTATAATATGATTAATTTTATTCCTTATTTTATAATATCTGTAAATAGTGTTTCATCTAAAATATATTCATTTAATAAATTAAAAATATAACATATAAAGTAAATTGGTTGAATATCTTTTATTTATTAAGCAAATCAAAGTAATGACCAGTTGTATAAGTTTTTATATCAATATTAAAAGTCAAGTTTCCTTGTTTAATTTTATTTCAATTGCAATCCTATTATCATTATTAATATAAATTCCCAATTTCAATAAAATCAAAGGATAAAAATTATCAAGCCTTGTAAATTAAATATAACAATCCTAAAACTTTTTTTGCAATAATTTAGTTGCTTAAATTAGCTTACCGTCAAAATTAATACATTAAAAATAACTGGCTTTTTTGATATATAAATTGAATAATAATAAATTAATAACTCATTATATATATATAATTGAATATAGTAATTTCATTTATCATTAAATATGACTTTGAAATATATATCGAATACAATATAATATGAACATATATGATTATATTTTAAAATACTGTTTGTCTATTACTATAATACTAAAGAATCCTACTTATATTTAGTTCAATTAATATAATCAAACTGATGAACAAACCAATATTTTTAAACATAAATATAAAATAATTAACAATTAAACACACTACGTTGATTACAAAATGAGAGTATTTTGATGGACATTCTCTGATTGTGGTATGTTCTCTTCAAATTTGAGGCTTTGTTATCAAGTTCAAAGCTTTAATAGCTCAACTTGTGTCAAAGATAATGTAATGATAAGGTTCATTAGATTATAACTAATTAAAATGCGATAGTAAAAGAATTTTAATTGTTATCAAAAAATCAACTAAATAGTGTCTTATGATAACAATATATTCCAAATTATATCAATCAATATTAAAATTGAAGAAACATTGATTTTTATCATTTATTTATTGAATAACTCAGTATTTCAGAAATAACCTTTATCATTTTATTATATCATTTTGAATTTAACATAAGGATATTATGAAAAAATATACAATATTTAATATAGTCGCCTAACGATTGAAAAATACAATTAAACAATTTTTTGAACCAAGATATCATTTTATTAAATATTTATAAATTAAACAACAAACTATATTTCAATATACTTTATTACAAACTTTCAAAATATTTCCAAGTTAATGAATTCAAAATCACAATAATAGTTTATATTCTTTTTCATAATTTGAAAAAAAGTCAACTATTACATGATAGAAATATTTAATATTATTCAAATATACATTAAATTATGTAAAATAGTTAAATTTTATAATAATTAGATATGTATTATTAATATACTCTTAAATGGAAAAAATATTCAAACCTAATATTATATACATTTTTAGTTTATAATATAAAAATTTCAAATTCATGAAACAGTTTACAAGGTTTGGAAAGTGAAACAAGTTCAAATTGAAAAAAAATTGAAATAATCAATGGGTAAATTCAAAATAAAATAGAGTCGTTTTCATATTGATATTTATATACTTGAAAATAATAATACTATAATCTTATTATAATAGAGATATTGAATTATTTGATCATAAAAATTTTGAATGGAATTGAAATTTATATCAATATACAAGGGATGATTATAATAAAATATTATTGTTTATTTTTTATAATGAAATTACTTATATTTTGAATTTTAATTAAATTTATATTAAATTCAATCAAGAATGAATCAAAAATATTTTATTTACAATTTTAAAGGATTATTCACTATCATCTATTGATTGTAGTTGGCTAATATTATCTTACAAATGTAATTATTGTTTATCTGAACCTTCAGTTGTAATTGAATCTTACTGGGAATCGGCAGGAGTAGTTAGATTAGAAGATGATACATCTTGGGGCGATGATGTAGAAGGTGATTGCCCCTGTGGTGCTGCTGTAGATGAGGCTTGTGTCAGAGGTGTGACAGGTGCTTGTGGATTAGCTTGAGAAGGCGCAGATTGTTCCTGTGGAGCAGCTTGAGGTGAGGGCGCTGGGGATGAAGCATCAGGAGAAGAAGGTGCTTCAGCATTTGAATTAGGAGGTGTTGCTCCTGGAATTGGGTTAGCTCGCGGTGTTGTATTGGAAACTGCATTAGGTGTTTGATTAGAACTCTTTGGTGCTTCAGAATCTTGACCTTTTTCCATTAACTCCATTGATTCATCACTTTCTGCTAACTCTTCCTCTGGCTGTGGAATTACGTCAGGTTGACTTACTGAACTCACCTTTATCTTGGTTGAACTTGGCTTGCTTGGCTTACTTTGTTCTATATTCGGTGCTGGAGTCATGAATAGGTTGAAAGGATTCATATTATTCATTCCTCCGAATGCTGGAGGAAATGGTAGCAAGAATGGGAAGAAGGGACTTGGGAATTGATTTGGACCACCAAATGGTGGGAATCCTTTACCAGGAAGTAGGCTAGAGAGTTCCATAGGTGCGGCTAACTTAACTCTGTTCATTTGATCAACAACTCCCTGCTCTTGTGCCAATACGTAGAGAGCCATAATATCTTTTTCAAGGCCCTCTCGATCTTCTTTCAAGCGCTTTTCGATCTCTTTACCTGCTGCATCAATTAATTCTTGAGTTGGAACTGAATTTGCGTTCAATAGCTTAGTCAACTTTGGTAGCCTGTCTTCAATTTTGGGCTTTTCATCTAATTCCTCGGACTCTTTCGTTGAAGTGGCAATTTCATCCATTTTTTCAGCATTTTGGTTGGATTCAGATGATGGCTTGGTATTAAGATCATTGGATTCGGTCATACTGCCTGATCTATTCTTTGGAGTGCTTGACTTCATAATTTTGGTAGGCACCTTCAAGGGCTTGGGTTCATTGGAAGCAGAATGAAGTGATCCGGGTGATATGGGATTAATTTTAGGCTTGATGTCTGTATTAGCGGAGATTGGCAATTGTGGGTGTTGAGGAGCAACAGGCTTAGCTCCTTCAGATGCAACTCCCAAAATTAATAAGGATGCAATTGTGGTAAATTTAATGGAATTCATGATTGTCTAAGCTTCTATGAAAGATTAACTAAACAACTAATAGACAAATTAGATGTGATTATATTATCTAAATAACTAACTCATTTTATAGTTAAATATTCAAAATATTAAATTTTATCAAATATAGATTATATTTAGAAACTATAAATAATTGTTTCAATTCAGAGAAATGATTAAAAATTAATAAATTAACTGATACATGAAACCGATATTAATGAAAAACTCTAAATGAATATGATAAAATTTAAACCAAAATATATTATATTCATAATATTGAATTAATTCGAACATAAGCATATAAAATTAATAACTCAATTTTAATATTTTTATTAATTTATAAGTTAGCAAAATATAATAATAATTAATTAACAATATAATATTAACTTGAGTGAATTTTATTATTAGGATATTATAATTGTACTGATTTAGCATTTACAAACATCTTTAAAACCATCATACAACAAATATAATTGATAATTTATTAATAATTACGCTCCAGGGTTATGAAATATATATCATAGGATATCTTATTTGTGTTTTACTTATAATATCAATAACTTATAATTATCAAAAAGTTTGTAAAAAGTTATAATATTGCATATTAAATTATCTAATGCTACATTTCAAATATAAATATCTCAATAATTTAATATCTTTTATAAAATCTATATAACATTAACATTATAATACATTTATTTTAACATCAACTTGATATAAATTTAAAACAAATACCCTGGATTATTATTTTTAAGTAAAATAAATTTCATATACATTCCAAGCATTGATATATATATTTGAATTCATGTTATATCACTTAAGTCAAATATCTTTATACCATATATTGTTATATTAAAATGAATATTAATTAAGTCAAATGAACCATTAATATTACTTTGTATTTTTAATAATAGGAATTTTTTGCAATTAAAAATAAATAAACATTTGAATATATGATATATAAAAATAAATATATAATATAAATTTAATAGTTTTTTTTATTATTAATAACTTTTTGCTATACTTTTAGCAAACTTCTAACACCTAAAAAACAGTTCTTTTTATTAAAGACTGAAATTTAATATTTCACAAACCAATTAAATTTTCTTGCAGAAATTTTCTTTCCTATAAGCTGGTTTTTTAATTGCCTAAAGTAATTATAATCACATAGGTTATAATCAAAAGAATATACTAGATGTAGTAGTTCTTTCTAGTTATTTTTAATTAGAAAGTTTTTTACAGCTTTAGATTTATGTATTTTGTAATTATCATGTAAAATAATAGGTTTTCTCAAATTATATTGAGAACACCAATTAAAAATACTTTTATTTAAAAAAGCAATATATAGTTTACTATTAATTGATTTTCCTTCAAGAACTAAATAAGAATAGCATATACCATTATAATCTATTGTAATAATTAACATTTGTTTATTAACAAAGTGTTTATTTAAAGGGATTTGTAGAAGGGGTTGATTTAGCTTAATCCAGCATCTTGATTTGTGTTTTGGTAAAGGATTATACATAAAGATCCAAGATTCATCAATTGCAATTATTTACTGTAAAAGTCTAAGCTTCTGGTAATATTTCAATAGGTTTTATTTAACAATAGCTACTCTAGCTTTTTTTTAAGCTTTAGTTATATTATAAGGTACCTATTTTATATTTTTATTTATTAATTTTAGTTTAAACTTTAAAATATATAAAATACTTGTAAAACTAATATTAAAGTACTTAGATAATTCTCTAGCTGAAATAAAAAAGTGCTTTTCAATATATTTTTTCACTCTATTTACAATTGAAAAAGTAATAATTAAAGTTGGTTTTTTAGATTTTAGCAGGTTTTAAATAGTTTCTCTTTTAGCCTTAAAGTAATTTACCTAGTAATAAATTGTTGATTTAGATAATGTTTCATTACTAAAAGCTGCTTGTAAATTTTGAATAATTTTAGAGGGTTTATGGTTAAGTTTTACTGATACTAAAATAAAAGACTTTTGATGATCACTATTTGGTTTAAGCATGATTAAATTAAACAACTAATTTTAAAAAGTTAGTTTTTTAATCAAAAAAACTAATATATATATATATATTAAAAATATATAATTTCCTATTAACTTTGTATATATTTATTTATTTCAAACTAATAATATGTTTGAAAAATCAGAAATTAAAAAATTTCCCATTATTTCAAATTCAAGGTAATAATAATATTATTGTAATTTCACTCAATATTTAAATAATTATTATCATAATGAACTAATAAATGTATTGATATGAAATATTCTCACTGTTAATGCTGTACAAAGAGAGAATGAACATAATTAACCATCTAAACTTTATAAATATTGGAATTGAAATATTCTTTTAATTAATAGAAATTATCATTCTATGATAATTGATATTCAGACTTTGGATTCAACCGTTAACATGTCAAATTTTTAGCTATATAATATATGGAAGTATAAAACTTTAATAAAATTATATTTCAAAAATTCTATTTATTATTTTCATTTTAGAAATGATTTAAATCTATAATACAGGTAAGATGTTTATTCAACATCTGGTCCTTTGGTGGTTATAGATTCGGCTTTGGCTTCTGGTGGTGTGGGCATTGAGGAAGGTGATGTATTTTGAGAAGATAGCGCAGATGGTGCTTGTGACTGTGGAGCAGTAGGTACCTGAGGACTAAGTTGAGGAGGACTAGATTGTGTTTCTGGAGCGGTTCGAGGAATTGGAGGTGCTAGAGATGAAGGTGTAGGAGCAGGAGCAGGAGCGGGAGCGGGAGGAGCTCCAGCAGACGATACCGGAGCTGATAGTGCACTTGGAGCGGGAATAGAAGGAGGCACTTAGGCCGGAATTTTCTCAGGCTCTAAATTCAAATTCATTGTGTCAAGCTCTCCACCTTGTTGAAATACTTCTATTGGTTGCTCATCCTCAAGTTTCCCTTCTCCTGGCTCTGGAGTTGTATGGGGTTGACTTACTGAACTTGCTTTGATCTTATTTGGGTTTGATTTACTTTCTTCAGTATTTGGTATTTGGTTGAAAAAGGGGTTAATTGAGTTAATACTAGGTCTTCCTACCATAGCAGGATCAGGAGATACGAAGAATGGGAAGAAAGGGCTAGCAATTTGAGATGGAGCATTCATTGATGGCACTCCACTTGCATGAAGCATGTTTGTAAGCTCTAACGGAGCAACGAGTTTAATCTTGTTCATCTGATCAACGATATTCTGTTCTTGAGAGAGTACCATCAAAGCTTTAATATCTTTCTCGAGATCATCGCGATCTTCTTTCAAATGGTTGGTGATTTCTTCACGAACTTCATTGATCAATGCCTGGGATGGGACTGAATCGGAACTCAATAACCTGGCTAATTTGGGCAACTTCTCTTCAGACTTAGGTTTCTCAATCGAATCTTGCTCAGATTTGCTATCAGAAGTGGCAAATCCTTCGATTCTTTCGGACTCTGATTTGGATTCAGATTCATTGAAATCAGAGGAATTAGCAGATCTGTTTTTTGTAGATGCTGATTTGATCATTTTGGTAGGCAATTTCATTCCTTTCGGATTCTTGGAAGCAGATTGAACAGTTCCAGATGGCATGTTATCAATTTTGGACTTCATGTCAACATTGGCAGAGTTTGGTAATTGAGGAGCATGAGGAGAAAAAGGTTTAGCTCCCTGAGACATAGCTCCTATGATTAATAAGGTTACAATGGCAGTAAATTTGACAGATTGCATATTGATCTAAATTTCTATCTAATATTAATTAAACAATTATAAGACTAGTTTAGTTTGATTATTTGAATGAAAAATTGATTCAATATATAGTATACATTTCATGTAATTAAATACTACCAAATATAGAATTTAATTTAGAAACCATTAAAATTCGTTTTAGATATGACAATTTGAATAATTGTTAAATAATTTTATATAGATGAAATCTGTTTCAAAATCTTCGATTCTATTCAATTCAGTCAAATTGGAAATATCGCAATTCGGTATATTTTGTTCTTTGTTATTATCAATATTTAGTAATGATCTTAGACACCATTTTTTTCAAATATCCTAGTCAAGATAATTTGAGTTTCTCTTAACTTGCTGAGTTTAAAAATTATCACTTAAGCGAAAATTAATTATTTCAATAATTTTTATCTTCTATAAGACAGATTAAGTTATATGAGTTAGTAAACAATTAACAGATATAACATTTATACTATTTTAAATATCATATTGTTATTTATAACTCATATAGTATTTTATTAATGTAATTTTCAATTTATTTGTATTGGCATACGGTAAAATAAATTATAACAACCTAATCATTCTGATTATTGCTAAAATCGACTATATTAATCATAAACTATATAAATTAAAAAATATAAAAACTTTTTCAATGTTTTATATATCATATTAATTTATTCATTTTATATTTCAAAATAGATTAAATTGTTTTTGAGATATAATGTATATTTATTCTTGTACATTCAACATAAGCAAGTAATTTCAAAATATAGAGATCAGAATCGATAATTCCCATAATTCATTAATCGAATTATTTAATTAAATAGAACCAAAGTACGTCCAAATCCCAAATCTACCTAATAAATCAAGTATTATTAACTAAAGTACAATATTATAATATCAGTAATGAATAACTTTATAATTAATACAAAGGGTCAAATTTACCAAGATGTCAATAATAAAGAGAATAACGGTTTTGATGTGAAAATCTTATGTTATAAAAGAGTTAAAAATCCTGATAAAGTGTTAAAAAAATTAATTGCTAGTGAACACTCATATTGTGTATTAAAGGCTAAAAATGTAACTATTCATTGTTAATATATTGTTAATACTCTTAAATATCAACGGTTGACTTGAATTTAGATTTTATCAAGTTTTCAATTACGATTGGCTATCTATTTGTCTATTTTTAATCTAAAAAATAATAAATTGAAGACTAAGAGCTTAGAAGCTGAAATTATTTATTCTTTGGCTCCCCATACAAAGGTAAATATTCATCAACCTATAGTATTTTATATCCATTTAATTTGAATATTTCACAGATTTCTCAAGCTTTTCAAGAATTTGGTATTGATACTAAAGATAAATCAGAAACTGGTCAAGATCTCTATATACTCCACTTAACCGATCTATCAACTAAACAACTGGTTTTAAGTGATGATCAGGTACATTAATAATGATTATTTCGAAATCAATTTAAATCTTATATATTATGATCTAGTTAAGAGCTGATTTAGATAATATAATTGAAGGTGAATTTTATAATATTCACCAAAAATCTTTTGATGAAATTACTCAAGAATTTATCAATATTGAATCCATCTCTAAAGTAATTTAAATCAACTCTTTATATTTCATTTCTAATATAAATTTTTTAGATTTACCATTTTGATGCAAGCAAAAAGTTTAAATTAGATTATGTTAATCAATTGATTTCCATGCAAATGAGTACAAAAGCTATCTAAACCAATTCATCGATATCATGCTAAATTTTTTTTATCCATTTACAAGACTGTTTGATATTTTCTGGCTGATTCGATCATCATTATTACTTAGACGATTCCTGGTGATAAAACGAAATTCATCAAATGCATTTCCTTTATTGTTTAAACCGTCCAATTTTAAAGGTTAGACTCAAGATTAGATCAATTTTGAATAAAATTGTACAAATATTAAAAATTTATCGATATTTATTATAATGTCATTTACTCTACGCCTCTATTTTATTTTTTAATATCGAGATTCATAAAATATATTATTCATATTTTATCTAATAATTTTTAAGATAATATAGTTATCTTGAAAGTCAAAATAGAAAAAATTCATTCTTGGTTTTAATGTACGACTTGTATAAATTGAATATTTATCTTTTTATCTAAGTAATCAATTAATAAATATTATTAAATTGAAACTATCAAACAATCAATTTATTTGGCTCAATATTAATCATAACACTCCTATGCAAACAATTATAAAATATGGATACACTTTTGAGGCAATTATAGATCTTATCCAAATACAGTTCCTTTAGTAATATCTCCTTCAAATGACTCCTGTTCTTCCTTGTTTTCCTCTTCCTCATGGGAAATAGACCCACCTTCCATATCATCCTCATCCTCATCCTCATATTCATCTTCAACCAAAATATCCAAACTGGGATAACCCTCCTTTATAGAAATATCACTTTTTTCTTTCGTTTCTTCATACAAGTTGGTAATGAGACTCGAATCTGAGGGTTTATGGCTTAATTCAGGAACGTCTCGTTCGACTTGAACTTCTTTTGCGTGACTGAGTTTAGGCCACTTGGGCACTACAATCACCAAGAGTCCCATATTGGTGTGAACAGTCGTTCCTGAATAATTAGCCAATGAGGTAGGTGGGAAGGTGATTTTACGGTACCATCCTAATTGGGTCATCGGCTCGCGTTCTTTTAAGTGATTAGCCCAGTAACTTTGGTCTTGATCAGGATCAAAGATGTTTTCCAAATCCCTGGTAATAGAGTCAGAATTGAACTTGTCTAAAATAAACCCATTAACATAACACTTTTTAGGATCTTTATCAACCAACCCTGTCAAATGAACTTCATTTTCATTCACTCTAACGTTGATATTGGAATTATTAAATCCAGGTACATCCAAGAGCGCAATTAGATGAGTAGAATTTTCGTAAATATCACATGGTGGGCACACATAGTTATTATCTGTAGATAATATAAATTGGGATCTTAATGGAAAGAGATCGGAATTGGGTAGTAAACTATTCAACCAACTTTTGGTTTGATCAGTTACATTAATATCAAACATTTTATGTTTACAATCGATTTAATAATTTTTTCAAGTATTTATTGTAAATGTATCAAAATCATTTTTTATAGTCATGTATCTAAATCAATTACCTCACTGTGATGAATTAATGACATAGAAAAATTTAGTTGAAAGTGATGATTTCATAAATAGATATTGTTAACATTATCAAATCATACTGATTCATTAATAATAAATATTAATTATATTCTATTTACAATACATCCAAAATTAAAGTTAGTAATTTATATTTATTATCGGTGTAAATTAAATAACTTAAACAAATGAAGCCATAAGTTTATGAATTGAAATAAATACTGAGATACTAATGAGAAGATCTGAGAGGAATAAAATTGCCCACGATGGCAATTGGAATGGAATATTTGTCCCTTCTGATGGTAAACGAAAAGCAACACTGAAGTGTGGGTAATGGCCCAGAACCTATAAAACCTGTATCTTCTTTTCTATTGAGGCCATTTTGAAGGTGGAAGATGCACGATGATAAGACCGCTTTTTGTCCTGGATCAAATGCAATATTACCATATTTCTAATCATAGGATTATAATATCAGATATTAACAAAGCGAATAAAGATGATGTACCTCCCAATAATTGACAGCTGAATCTTCTGTCATTAACTAAAGTGCAATTAGTACAATTTGATTATAGCCAATAAAATGAAATAAAATAATTACCTCATATATACAAATTTTGCCCTAAAATACAAATAAAGTTATAAATGTATGACAGCGATACTTGATTGGCATTTACCTCTTTCAATTTTTCAATTGGAATTCCGATTAAATGAGCGAACTCTTGATTCCCTTTATATATTTCACCAGTTCTGCGCCATAGACAAGCTGGAATTCCCATAGAACTAAACACTCTGTCGTAATCCTAGTAATATAATTTAATTAATTTATACCAATAAATAAAACAATGAATTTACTAGTAATAGCCTTTCGAACTCTTCTTCGACTAATATGAGATCTAAATCAGTTAAACTTTGTGCTACCTGACGGAATGCAGGTCGAAAAGTTGAAATCACATTCAAAATTCTTTGTCTATTGGTTGGTGACATACTGGAATAAAAGTTAATAAAATTATACTTTGGAACTATTTTGACAATTACTTAGAGTCCATATACTTCTGGAGTTTTGAATAGCCATTAACATAGTTGAAAGGTTTAATAAGACCTGCTTCATATTTGGCATTGAGGACTTCCCTTAACCTTTCCGCACGAGTACCGTCTTTGGGATCGGCAGCTGTTAAAAAGAATTTTTCTTTATTGTTACTTGGTTCAAAGTGGTTTCTAGGCTTATTCACCGGTACATAATTGGAATTGGTTGCCATCGTGTCAGAAACGTTTCCCAATTGATTGTTAGATTCGAAATTAAATAAAAAGTCACTTTGGATAAATGGTTAATAGTTAATGTGAAAGGCGTTAATGATAAACATTACCTGATGACATTGAATTCATTCCCCATAAATTGACTTGAAAATGTTAATGGTGTTGCTTCATTCAATAATAGAGGATTGAACTGATTGCTTAGTATTGAGTTAGCTAAAGTTAGAATTAGTCAATGAAAAAAGTGAACTAGTGTGATGGATTACAAAATGATTCGGAAATATTCATGGACTGCGGCTGATAAACAAGGTTGGGAGGTAAGCTATTTGATGTCAAGGGAACCGGTAGTGTTTGCTGCATTTGAGTTGAGATTGGATTAGTCATGGCATTAGCATCGTTAGAAGGTTGTTGAGTGGATTGAGTTTCGTTGTTTGGGGTGCTGGTCAGAGTGGAGTTACTTTGTGCACTACTTTGACTTTTATGATGAGTCTGTGACTCATTATGACACAGATGACCAATATTTCTTTTAATGCACCGTGAACAAGGTCTGACTAAAAATATAACCTTTGGTAAAAATACATAATAAAATTGAATTTAAATTTTACATTCGTCACACGTCATATGAGATCTTCTACAATAGACACAGGCTTTTAAATAAGTTGTTAGCGAAATACCAAATGAAAAATATATAAATATTATAAGTACCTTGAGATACTTTTCGTCTGCCAGTTTTTGAAGGCTTCTTTTTTGGTTTAGTCTCAGATTTGTTATCAGCTGCGATTTTCTTGCTACTGTTATTTGAAGCCATATCCGCATCGGAATGAGGGCTGGTTGGTGGTGGACGTGGCTAATCTGGGTTAATTATCAGATTTTATTAATAATTTAAATATCTTACCTCTTTAGATTTTTTATTTTCATTGGGCAAATCGACATGAATAGGAGTGGGCGAATGTGATTGTGGATATAAATGTATATCTGAAAAAGCTAATGTAGTCCTATTTGCTGAGTCAGGCAAACGTACCTGAGAAGTATAGGTCTGATTATAATTCAAGCCCTGGGTGTTAGTGTTGCTATCACCGCCATTGTTTCCATTCAAATTATCTCTATTGTAGTTAGAATTCATCATATTATTAGAATAAAACAGAGGGTTGATATTAGAACTAATATCTAGTATTGAAAACAGTAATTTAGTTTTATCATAACTTATATATTAATAAAAATATATTTACTATTTTGTTCATTATTTTGATTATTTGCAACTCCATTATTATTAACATTCTTTGAAAAATTTTCCATTATTAAATAATATCAAATATAGATATTAAACAATGAAAATTAAAAACTAATAATCGATAAGCCAAATATATGGTTATATGAAGACTGTTATAAACCTTATTAATAGTAAATTATATTGATATAAAAAATAGTAAAACACAAAAATTAATTAACTGATTTAATTATTAATCAACCTGACATGATTTGAGCAGTTATTTTGATTAATTGCTAAAATTAAAATTATGGGTAATTACTCCTCTCCTAAATTATACCTTATTTATTATCGTTATAATATACTTCTATTTTTAGATGAAGTTTCCTTTATATAGTTATTTATCGATCTAATCTCATCAATTCTCTTTTCATTTTTCCCTTATATTAATGATGTTTGTAAAACGATATTGCTTGGTTCTGTATAATGTAAAAAATATAACTATGAAAAAATGCCAATATTATAATTTTATGTATCCATCAATATAAATTCAAGCTAAATAAAACAAATAATTGATTATAATTTAAATGATAAAACCTTAAAATGACTCCATTTAAATCAGTTAGTCATGTTAGCATTTGAGTGGAAAATATATTGTATTATTATTCCCACAAAATTCCTCAATCTCTTGACCAATAATAATTAAAAAATACCCATAACTGTCTACATAATTCAAACAATTAATTTTAAATTACGATCTTATAATATAATATCAACGTTAAACATCAATTTTGAATTAATTGATTTATTTAAGAGTAACAATAGTCAACAATAGCAAAATAATCAATTTGTGATTCATCTATCTATACTGTATTCATAATTAAAGGAAAAATCTAATCAAATATCAAATGGAAATTTTATCTCAAACTGTAGAAAAACTCTGCAGAAAAATTAATTTCTACTAATATTTCTAATTAAAGTTGCACAATCCATTCAATATAATAAAATTACCCAGTATTCTCAATTTTGATCAGGTAACTGATTATTGGAGTATATTCCAGTGATCCAATCAGGCTCATCAATCCCTTATTGATTCATCATTTAAGCATATATACTGATTTTTCATATCACGATTTAAACTTCAATATTCCAGCATTGTGTATCAATTTTTAAATAGATTTAAATATTTGTGATCGTATATAATAGGATTCTAAAGATATATTAATATATTGCATTTATCTATTTAGACAGGCTCATTACCTAAAATGCATTAGAAATTATATTTAACTTTAATTCAACTATGATTTTATTATAATTTGATTCAATTTAACATATTCATTCTTAAATCCTGTTTTTATATTTTCTATACGGGTCAATTTGGTGATGATAGTTTATAATTATGATGCAATTCTAACTTGTTCGTATTCGTATCCAATTAAAGGTATATAAAAAATTATTTAATATATTGGCCCGAATTATAGATATACCTGGATTTCTTAATATTTTAAAAATTCAGTAACACAAAAATAATATGAAATTATTCAAATCTGTTTATTACAAATTATCATTTAAAAAAATAGGTAAAATGAATCTTGTATTAGTGTTGTTAATAAAATTTGAATATTTATTAAGATATTTTAATTAAAAGTAATAATATACGGATTATGATGTATATAATTTAAAGCAAATAATTAGAAAACAATCAAAAAATCAAAAATGAATCATTGTTGATGAA
The DNA here is from genome assembly GCA_000697335.1 of Conidiobolus incongruus B7586. Lineage (NCBI taxonomy): Eukaryota > Fungi > Entomophthoromycota > Entomophthoromycetes > Entomophthorales > Conidiobolaceae > Conidiobolus > Conidiobolus incongruus. The sequence continues at coordinate 12,892 of JNEM01011563.1, read as the reverse complement.
AATAAGTGCAAAAATAATAAAGAAAATCAAATGGAAAAAATGCAAATAATTTGATTGAAAATTCAGGTTCTAGAGGATATTGAACAACTCTCCGACTGGGAATTGAACCCAGGTCACTCGTGTAACAGGCGGGTATACTCACCGCTATACTATCGAACGTTAGCCATAGTGCCACGGCTATTAGCTGTTGTAGCATCATCCAGGACACTGACACAGCCATTCTGTAGGCCGAATTGTGAATCATGGCACCTACCAGCTGGGGTAAACTACCGATGATCAGTTCTCTGCCTATCCGGCCCTGATCACTTGTAAACGGGCGTTGTAAAGAGCGACTAGACCAGCAGCAACAATGGCGGCGTTAGGATCCGACATGCTAAAAAGATGGGACCACAAAATAGCAATAGGAACGAATGTAGAATGAATAATGGAAGGTCGCTCAAGTGGACTATAAGCAGCTGCTTGAGTATACTAAAAGAAAAGGTCTTGAAAGCAGGCAAAAGATTTATTTGTGTGAAAAAGGAGAGAGGTAAAAAAAGTGAGATCAAAAAGGAGGAACCGAGTCCTCCTTGTAACTAAGTGAAATATATAGGCATAAGTATGCAGTGGCTGAATAACAGTTAAATCACTCGGACTTGGATTGGTAAAATGTTGATAAGGCCTAATTTGATTAATCAGGAACTTGGTAGTGAATTTGAGTGAGAAAAGGTATCAATCAGGTAGCAATTGTCACACAAAGAAATTCTACAAAAAATGCAACTTTATCAATTATTTGAACAATTACATTCATATTTCCAGAATATTTACAATGCGTATCATCTTTTGTACTGTTTTCGATATCATTCACCAAGTATTTTTAAAGAATTTAACTTAATATTAATATCATTCATCTCCCCATTAATCTCCATTTTGGATTTTTTTTAAATCATATCCAGCAAATTTATATATAGAAAAATTTAATGATGAACTGCGGATTGCTAATTATCAGAAATTTAAAGGTTATTACCATATAAAAATATTACTTCCAAAAGAATAAGCTTGATATCACATGAATCTAAATTAATTTTTAACCAATTGCTGCATTCAACTATTCACTATGATGTAATGATTGGTGCATTTTATAGTGTAAAATGTATAAAAAGAGCTCAAGTCACAATATTTTATCACATTATTTTTTTTTGAAAATAAAATGTCTAACCAAAGTGACCAATATACTCCAGATTTAAAAACTAATCCATCTATTACACCTAATCCAACTGAACCCCATGATATAATTACACCTACTTTAGCTACTGATAATTACGGACCCTGCCCTAACGGTGGTGATCATATTGTCAGATCTCAGTACTCTAACGGTGCTATTGCATTTGCAGCTATAATTTTACCTATTCCTCAGCTCTTTTCCAAAAAGCTAGTTTGTAAGAAATGTAATCAACAATTTGGAAATGAGTCTAGACCAGGATATTAATCAGTTTATCTTGTGTATTTAAACCTTATATCTAGTAGTAAATATATTTTTATCTTATTTTAATACAGATTAGTTTTCTCGACTAATTTTTTTAATCATATTATTTTACATTGACATGAATACTTAGATATATTTAAATGAAATTTAGCATTCTTAATAATATGCATTGATTAATATTTTCTTTTAAGGTACCGATGACGAGATATTTTGATTGATTTTAAATATTGCACTATAATTAACTAAATAATTATTAACACTTTTATTCAGAGTAATATTTAATATATGTTCAATAATAGTATTGGTTTGATATCGTATTTCAAATAATTCCTCCTCTGATTAAAAATCAGAGATGATTTTATTTTGACGCCAAATATTATAAATTAAAGAATATTGCGTTACTCTTAATATGTCAACTATTCTTCGCAGGCAGAATGTTTTATTACATTTTGATATATTTGGTAAATAGAAGAAAAATTCATATATATAACTGATCCTAAATCAATATAATCTAAAATTTAAATAATGGTTAGCAAAGGAGCTTATTTCAATTTGATTGCAAAATATTTCCGAGTAAAATAAAATATATGAAAATTTTAATTTTAATAATAGTTGATAAAGATATAGTTTAAATATGTATCATAGTTAACATTAATAAATTAATATGTATTATATACTCATTTTGTTAAATTATTAATATTTGGTGCTTATATTTATTATTTGAATCTACTCAAATGATTATTAATATTATCATTATTTGGTTTTGATAAAAAAATATTTATTAGAATATTAAATTAATAATAGCTCAATCATATCCCCCAGGATGTCATGAAGATCAATACATATTTGAATCATCGGCTCATTTCCACTTTATATTTTAAAATCCCGATGATTATAAAATTTTGAACCAATATCTATATTAAATGGCTCCATTACATATATCTGCTTTAGTTATAAAAATAGCTAAAAATAGTTTCAACTACCAAATTTAACCAAGATTTAATAACTCCATATCTGAAATGCCAAGTTAATCATAATTTCCCACAAATTGTACAAATTCAGTTTGGAATTCAACATGTTTTAAAATTGGCTTTTGATATATTCGGATATTTGTTCATTAAATATAAAACACTCCTTTGAAATATTATAATCATATATATATATATATATTCTTTGACATTTGTTTACATATTAATTAATTAAAATATACTCATTTGAAATCAAATATTGTTTAATTCAGATTATTTAACCCATTGATTATTGAGTAATCCCTGAAATTTAAGTTAATCTGCTAAAATAATCATTAAAACATGAGCTCAGATTCTACCAACGATAATACTAAAAAATCTAGGTATATTTTGTCATTTTTCCCAATTACTTGATATCCGATTTCTAAATATTTTTTAGTTTTGAAATTCCTCCATTACCTTCGTTAGATGTATTACCATCATTCACAGAACAATCCACTTCATCTGTATCTACTTCAAATAACCCTTCACTCCACTCGATGAAATATTCTGCAAAAGGTACAAATCTTTCGATGAATAGCAAGGGAGAAGTTACTGAAACAGGATACGATATTGCTGAGGTAGTGAAAAAGTTCGATCCACTTGAAAATGAACCAGAAGGTAGCTGAACTAATTATTACTATGATTTTTATATCCTTATAATCGTTTAGAACAATCTAATATTAAATCAGGTGGCAAACCGTCGTCATCTACTTCGTCACCCTTCCAATCTACATTGGATTTGCCTGAAGCTGCCAGAATTTTAGAAATGGTCAAAAGAGACTCTTCTCCCAAGAACAAGAGTCCATCGTTGGAACAAGCATTCATTCAAGACATCGTATCTGGTGATTCTGATGATTTTAGTAAATTTAATTATAATGAATTTCTTGATCAACTACGAAACCCAAAAGCTGTTAGCATCATTAAGTATCTTGAAAGGTAAATTTTAATCAATAAATTTAACAAGAGTGTGGTTTTTAAATTTTTTCATTCAGCTTTGTAAGAAAATTTGATCAACTATCAAGCTCTGTTACACAACAAGTTAGGATGGTCAACGAATTTTCACAGGTTTGCCATAATTTAAAGGGATTATATCAAATCTCTAATTTTGACCACTTTATAGTTCATTTTATCTAAAATGCTTCAAACCGAAGTTTGGCAAGATATAGATGATAGTCAATTAGATTTTTTAAGAGAAGGTGTTGAACAATATTTAATGAATCGACTACATTCCAAGTATATAAATTTTATTTTTATTATTTTCAATTTTATTCACCAATATTTGTAAATGTTAGAACTTTCAGTCCAAAACTTAGCGATGATAGTGAAAAAGATCATGTTTTAAAACAGAAAATAAGTATTTTCAGGTGGATTACTGAGGAACATCTGGATATTCCTCCAAGCGATCAAAACAAATATTATTTCTTCTTCGCTCAACAAGGTAATATAGGAAAAATCTACAATAATATTATATATACACATATATATTAATTTATTGATATTATTTCAGAATTATTAAAAATGAACAATTTTAAAACGCCACGTCACAAAATGATATGCATTCTAAATGCATGCAAGTTTATCTTTGGACTGTTAAAAAAGGTTGAAGAAACTAATGCAGTTGGTGCTGATAAATTTTTACCCATACTTATATATGTTGTCATTCAATCCAATCCTCCACATCTCGTTTCAAATGTTCAATATATTTCTAGATATAGACATCCTGAAGCTTTATCTTCAGAATCTGGATACTATCTAACCAATCTTATTGGTGCTATATCTTTTATTGAAAATATAGAACCATCTTCATTATCTATCACCAAAGAGGAATTTGAAGCCAATGTGGAAGCTACACTGAAAGAATTGAATTCTGATTCAATTAATTTTCAACCTTCGATATCACACACTAGTCCTGGAATGCAAGAAGAACAATTATATAATACACCCGAATCAACAGCCAAGGTGCTTTTAGAAAAAGGATCTCAAATGGCTCAAAAAACGATGAAAAAGCCTTTGGATATAATGAGCAGATTTTTATCCAACTCTGATTCTGATATAAGTCCACCAGGATCTGAAAAGAATGCATCACTCTCATCTCCACTCCGACCCAAGCCTAGTAAATCATTTTTTACTTATCTATTTGGAGATTCTGAAGAAGACGAAGAAGAGCAGAATTTTCAGGCATCTAGAATTCCTCCTCCAACTCGAGATCAATTTGAATTGGCAGTAACCAATTTAAGTGAAATGTTCCCCGGAATGGATCGAGAAATTTTAGACTCAATCCTCAAAACGAAAAATGGAGATATGACAGCAACTATTGAAACACTATTAGAGATGACTGAAGTTCCAGAGAACTACAATACGGGTTTCGAAAATCCTGAAGATTTAGGTGTCAAAGATTTAATGATATCATAGTCTATTAATATTTAATTATATAACTATATATTGAATATTTTATATTTTACTAAAGCTTGCTAATTTTTATTGATTATGAATAATATAACAATATGAGTTTTTTATTATAAATATTCAAATTATTTTTACATATTAATCATTTTTACATAAGATTTATTATAGCGATCATTGGAATAAATATTTTAATTCAAATAGTTAATACTTATTGATTTTAGAAACAAATTTTCAATTCAACATAATTCATTTTCAATATAGCACAATAAATAAATTTTTGCATTTAATAAATGCAAAAAAATCTATAAATATCACATTATTTGGAAATTGAATCAAATTCAAACCAAAAATTCTGTTTAATTACTATATATTGTTATGTTTCAGTTTAACAAAGTGAATCCAAAAAAAAGATTTAAAAGTACATCACCATCAATTTCTGAAGAAGAGTCAGAATTATTGAAGGTTAATAATTTGTTGATTTATTCAACTTTATACTAAAATAATTATTAGACAAAATTGTATAAAAAAGTTTCGGAATCGATGAAGATCAGCTCAAAATCCCCATTTTCAAAGGAAAAATCTCAAAATGTAAGTAAATTTGTTTCATATGAACATAAGTAATAGCTACCTTATTAACGTTTTTTATATAGATTGATTATCAATATTCAAAATCTCAATTCAATAGACTCGACAGCAATGAACCAGAACCTTTAGCTTTAGAAAAAGCACAAATTGATGTTTCCCATGAGAGTATTATCTATTCATCCGATTCAATAGCAAAAATTATAGTAAGATTTTATAATAATATAATATCATAGTCTAATTCATATAGAATCAAAAAATGAATATATTAAACATGGAATTAACAAATACTAAAAATGAAAATAATGCTATTGAGCAACGAATTCGTGAAATTCAAAACATGTGTCCATTAGAAAATAATGGTCAAATTAAATCAAGGTAATTTTACAACCATATATTATTCATAAAAAAACTAATTTTTTAGAATTGATCTTCTTTTTTCATTAACAGGAGTAATATAGTTTCATGTATTATTATTTGAATCAATATAAGGTTCATAATTTATTTTTAGATTTTTGAAAAAAATAATCAGTTATTAAGGTTGTTAACCTCAATTAAACCTTCAACACTACAAAATTTGATCAAAAGTAAACTAATTAATCAATTTTGACACCATTTATAATTTTGAATTTAGATTTTTATAATAACAATTCAATTAAGCAAGCTATTAATAGTAATTCGATTAGCTAATCGTAAATTCAGAGTTACCACTAATTTTTTAGACCTATTATTTGATTCAGCTAATTTGAAATCTAAAGTTGTTCAATCAAAAAATAAAATTTTAAAAAATTGTAAATCTCTTGATATTAAAAGTCAAAATCTGTCAAGGAAAATACACACATTAAAATTAATCGATACAGATATTTCAAAAGGTTCTCTTAAATAATAATTATTACTATACACAAATTAATACTATCAATTTAAGATTTTCTAGCCATGTTGAGTGACTTTGATTCTATGAAATTTCAAAAAAATGAAACACAATTCAATATTAATGAACTAATGAGTTTAATATCTGATGTGATTCAATATATTGGAAACGTAATTTACTGAATATTTTAATTTAGAATCTAATTGTTTTTTGATATATAGGATCAATCGCATGAATCAAACTGCAAAAGTAAATTGAGTGAAGTATTGGATCTTTCCATTAATATTGTTAAGAGGTAAGTATATTGCAGCAATAATCAAGCACTACTAATCTTTCTAGAGCTGAGTCTTGTGCCACCAACTTGAATAATGTTTTAAAAGAAAAAAGGAGTCCTAAAGATTCATTTTCAATTCAAATTTCTTTAATTAATACTAAGTATTCAAAAGTTTTTATTAAAATCTTAATCTAATAATTTTTAGGATCAAAGAATTTTGTGAATATATGAACAATCTAAATTCAAAATCAATTAACTTAGAAAGGTAATTTCTATAATATATTTAAATTTGTTTCTAATTATATAAGTGATGAAAAATTGATAAAATTAAAACAAAGTCATAATCAATTAAATATACAACTCAAAGAAACGAATCAGAGGTACTTAGTAAAAATTATTTTAGTCACAAATTAACTCTGAAATTAGACAAAATAATTTAAATGATAGCGTGAATAATGTTTTGGTAACATATATCAAATTATATCTCTATATTATATTATTCATCTTTTTAAGTACTATATCATCGAAACAAATAAAAAATATTGTCCAGATTTATTGAAAGGAGCCAATATCAAAGTAATACAATTTGTTTAATTAATATTTATACTGATGTCAAGTAGGAATTAAATTACACTGAAATGTTGAAAACTTTAAAAAATTTGGGAAAATATTTGAATAAAACATTCAATGACAAGTTAAATCAGCTTACTGCAGATTATGAATCTCATGTAAATCAGGTATAAAAAGTATAATAATTTGTCAAATATATTTATTTATATTTTTAATTAGATTAATGGAGACAAAAATTCAACATTGGCAAAGGAAAGTGCTAAAAATCAGGAGGAGATAAATCAAATGAAAGTAATGCATAAAATATATAATATTTTAATATTTTGACAAAATATAGATGATGTATATTAACGAAATTAATAAATTGAAATTTGAAATTGAAGAATTAAGTGCAGACAATGTATAATATTATGATAATTATTAACATCATCTATCATAATTGTTTTTATAGAACCCCAAATCTGAATACAAACAAATAATAAAATCAAAAAATTTGGATAAACCTTCAAGAATGGTAACTTAATATTCTGACTTGATAGCTTGTTTGTAAATTAACTTCAAAAAAGAATAAGAATCCAAGGGCTTCAAGAGGTTCGAAGTCTTCAAATAAACAAATCAATAGAAAACCATATACAGTAATTTAATGAAATCATCAAAATAATTCTTAATTAATATAATTTAGAGGAGTATCAAACGGCAATATATAGATAGTTAAATTTGAGTAAATATAAGCAATATTGAAATTTATTATTCATTTTATTTCAGCTGATAACAAATTCAAAACAAATACAAGCTTTTAAAACAATATGAATAAAATAGCAAGTAAATATGACTAATTCTTAAAATTAGCTTTAATCAAATCGGGAAATAAATATTATAAGATATTATATTAATCATCAGCTTAGTGATATGAAAATCTGCACTTACAAAAATCTTAATAAATTACTCATTAATAATAATATGAAAAAATTTCATTATCATTACCTAGCAATTGATTCAATTTGTAAATATAAATATACTAACCATTATGGAGATATTATATATTAAAATTAAATTCATAAACAATATGAAAAAAGAGTTAATGAGGTAAATTTATTTGGTACAATATTGGTCATAATATTATATGATGAAATGTTGTTTATATAATTCTATAATGGTGTTATTTATATTTAATATATTAAAGATTACTGTTTTTGAGCATACTCAAGAAGTTAGATTTAGATTGTTGAGCCACTATAAAAATTATATTAGCATTTAAATAGGATGATAATAATATCAAAAGTAATTACTCTCAATTCTTTCGTTTACAGAGCCACCACCCACTGATTGTTCATCTGATCTTTGTTGAGCTTTGATAGCATTAAACAATTTTACAACTAGATCGAATTGTAAGAATGAGAATGAGAATGAAATATAAATAGATTTTATAATTACCTCCACGAGTAGCGACTTTTCTCAACTTTTTCTCATATTCTACTGTTGTATAATCAGGAATAATGTGAGCTTTTTCTTGTTGAGCTTTTTTTTCTAATTTGAGTAATTTCTTCGCTTTTTCTTCTAATTTTTCTTCTTCTAATTTTACAATTGTTTGTTTACTTTTAGATAAAACTGGAGTCTATTCATAAGGAATAAAATTAATAAATAATGAATATTAATTAAAAGAAATGCATACCTGATTGGGCAAAGCTCCAGAACTTTGGTTAACTAAAGAAGCTAAAACCGAAGAAAAATCCTCTGAACTATGGTGAACTCTCTTCTTTTCTAAAAAAAAATTTTAACTCAGTTAATATCATAAAATAGGAAATATTTTAAACAGTATTTACTTTTAGCTGGTTTCTGTAAAGAGGAATCATCATTGTCATTCGATTCGTTACCCGAACTTTCACTTGCTTCTGAATCGGCATCTTCAGAAAGATCATGTTGATCTTCTTCATTAGCATTATCATCATCATCCTTTTGAATTTTGTTTTGATATTCTTGAATAGTATTTTCTAATTGGGTATTGGTTTCATCAAGTTTTTCATTTGCTCCAGCTTTAGATTTATTCTTTCTAATATTCTTAGTATTTTTCTTATTCGTTATTTTGGTAGACATTGTAATTTTATTTTTATATTCAATTTTAATTTAGTAAAATAAAAATTGAAATGAATATTAAGTCATATAATCAATTTTTTTTTATTCAAAAATTCTTGATATAATTAATTTAAATCAATGTAATTACAAATCAAAATTATGGGATCATTATTTTATCCTACATATACACCCTTAATTTTCCAAAATATGAATAATTTAAATTCTTTAATAAATGTTGCTTTTTTTAATTATCATTGTAATTCTTTCTTCAAGTTTTTAAGTATTAAATAATAAGTTTAAAGCCTGAAAACTAAATTATTTTAAAATTTTCATTCTCTTTATATACAGAAAAAACTTAATGATTTTTATTAATCCTTCAAATTTTTGTGGTATATCAATTTTTCGTGTTTTTAAATATTGCTTTGAGTGTTTGTTAAAACTCTATACACTGTTTCTATTTGACTGTACCTACCATTAACAAATGTACAAATACTATTACTAAGTTATATAAAGATATGACTGTGAAATAAAATTAAGAATTTAGTGGGCGAGAAATCGTATGAATCTCAAGCATAGTTGAAACAGAGAAGTATAAACACATTCATTATTCCACAATCCAAATTCAAAAAATTTGAATTAAAAATTAGACCGATTAGTAAGAACACATGATTATTCTAAGCCTAATAATTATAATTTCGCCTATTTAATAGAATTGGAGATATTGATCCTTATTTATTTCTAAATATAGTTTTTTGTTGCATTGATTGCAGCATATAATTATACCAAATATATCTTACTTATATTTTCCTTGTCAGGTTTTAAAGTTAATTATTTTTAGTTATAAATTTCGAAAATATAAGATGATGTTAATTTTGCCAAAGATATTTTTATAATTTTGCTAAATATACATCAGATTATATACATTGACATAATCAAATGTTCTTTATAAATTCTACTAGTTTTCCACCTGATAATATCTGTTACTTGTACTATATATTATATAATTACAAAGCCAATTTTTTCAAATATATGGATTATTTTTCCATAGGTATTCTAACTCCATTCGAATTTTTTGACAAAATATGCATGGTAAAATGGATTAAAATTCATATGAAAACGTGAAATATACAAAAATCAGTATTGGATTAGTATGAAAAATAAAATTAAAGTTGATGAACCTCGCTTTTCACATTTAATAATAGAATCCAATTCTCTGAATTAGATTATTGATATTTTTTGTTTAATAGGAGGAATTGTTGATTTATTAAAATTGAACCAATCATCATTATCCATTCCTACTAACAATTTATTATGCATTTTTTGAAGGGTGACGAAATTAAAATGGAATTGAGGCGTATAAATAGTCCTACGATCATCTTTTCATACATCATCTTAATCATTTATTAAAACCTTAAAATGTCTGGTCTTGCTAACGTATGTTAATTACTGAGTATATTATATATGATTATATATTAATTGATTTAATAGGCTGAATTCGCTAAAGTTGCTGAAGATGTTAAGAAATTGTCTTCTACGCCCGATAACGATACCTTATTAAAGTTGTACTCTCATTTCAAACAAGCCACCGTTGGTGATAACACTACTGGTAAGTACAAGATAGCTTACTATTGATTCTAGTATACTTATACGTCTTCAAGATTCTCCTGGTATGTTCGATTTCACTGGTAAGGCTAAGTGGAACGCTTGGAACGAACTCAAGGGTAAGTATTACATAGTCGTGAAAAATTGCAAAAGTTCCTCAACTTTGATTCAATGTTTAGGTATGTCTCAGGATGAAGCCACTGAAAAGTACATCCAAATCGCGAAAGATGTCATCGCCAAGCATTCTTAAATGATTGTAATTTATCAATTTAATAACTGTTTGTAAAATTAACTTCTCCTTCTATTTGGTTATATTTAATTATTTCGTTTATAAGCATGTATTATCACTTAGATATTGCTTTCTTTTTTGGCATGCATCTTTATTTTTAAATGTTTAGCTATATAGCTCAATCAAATATAACACAATATATTTTTAATCTTCAAGAATATATCATCAACACTTTATAATCAATCAATACTAACCAAATATTTGTTATATAATTCTATTCATTAATCACTCTTTTTTGAATACCAATCAAGTTTATATGGAATAATTTAATATTCTTATAACTCTTTTTTTGTTGAACAAATAATATGTAAATAATGAATTAATTAAAATGAATATTACACTATAATATTCTTCATTAAATATCATTTTAGAAAATAATTTAATGGATGTCAATATAAAATTGTTCATAAATAACTCAAAATAAGGACTTTAATATGGTCACAGTTGTTTGATATCAAAGATAATGAATTTTATTCACAATATACTTTTCAACATCAAATAAAACTTATTACTATTTTTTAAAAATTTATTCAATATTTTCCAAGACAGTAAATCATAGTTAATTATCTAATAACTCTATAACTAAAAGCCTGCTATTACTTTATATTTTTAATAATGGAAATTTTTTGTGATTCAAAATAAATAAATATTTTAATATATAATATATATAAATAAATATATAATATAAATTTAATAGTTTTTTTTATTATTAATAACTTTTTGCTATACTTTTAACAAAGATCTAACACTTAAAAAATAGTTCTTTTTATTAAAGACTAAAATTTGATATTTTACAAACCAATTAAATTTTCTTATAGAAATTTTCTTTCTTATAAGTTAGTTTTTTAATTACCTAAAACAATTATAATTATATAGGTTATAATCTAAAAAATATACTAGATGTGGTAGTTTTATCTAGTTATTTTTAATTAAAAAGTTTTTTATAACTTTAAATTTATATATTTTATAATTATCATGTAAAATAATAGGTTTTCTCAAATTATATTAAAAATACTTTTATTTAAAAAAAATAATATAAAATTTACTATTAATTAATTTTCCTTTAGGAATTAAATAAAAATAATATATACTATTTTAATTTATTACAATAATTAATATATATTTATTAACAAAATATTTATTTAAATGGATTTATAAAAAAGTTAATTTAATTTAATCTAACATTTTAATTTATGTTTTAATAAAAAATTATATATAAGGATTTAAAATTCATTAATTATAATTATTCACTATAAAAGTTTAAACTTCTAATAATATTTTAGTAAGTTTTATTTAACAATAATTACTCTAGCTTTTTTTTAAGCTTTAGTTAAATTATAAGGTATTTATTTTATATTTTTATTTATTAATTTTAGTTTAAACTTTAAAATATATAAAATACTTATAAAACTAATATTAAAGTGCTTAAATAATTCTTTAACTAAAATAAAAAAGTATTTTTTTAATATATTTTTTCACTCTATTAATAATTAAAGAATAATAGTTAAAGTTAATCTTTTAGATTTTAATAAGTTTTAGATAATTTTTTAACTTTAAAATAATTTACCTTGTAATAAATTATTAATTTAAATAATACTTTATTATTAAAAGCTGCTTATAAATTTTAAATAATTTTAAAGGGTTTATAGTTAAATTTTACTAATACTAAAATAAAAAACATTTAATGATTATTATTTAGTTTAAATATAATTAAATTAAATAACTAATTTTAAAAAGTTAATTTTTTAATCAA
>JNEM01011561.1:0-17518 GCA_000697335.1 Conidiobolus incongruus B7586 | reverse complement strand
TAATATTATGAATTTCATATAATAATAAAATTTATTATATATGTTTTATATTAACATATTATTTAAAAAATTATTAAATATTTCTAAAGTTAATAGACTGGGATTACTAAATTATAATATTATATATGAGTATTTTTTTATTTCAAAAAAAAAATTCCAAAGGAAAATTTTTTATAATAATCATTTTTAGAAATACTTAATTGATAATAATGCAAATTTACAATGATTATTTTTTATTAATTTAGAAATTTGAAATTATTTTAAAATATAATATTCCAATCAAGGCCAACCCTATATGTTTAACATAAATATGACAAATATTAATTACAATTTTATTTCTATTTGTTTAATTTTGTTTTTAATAAGTATACATATCAAAGGTGATAAAATAAATATCTGAATATTCCTTTTTGGTCAAGTTGTGGAATTCGAGAAAAAAATTCAAATTTATCTTTATGTGAAATAAAGTCTATTAAGTAATTGTGAAAATCAGACGATTTTTAAGACTAATATAAATTTTAAAAATTGCATTATTTTTTACTCACCAACCCTCATTCAAATTTAATCGGTTCATTTTTTAATTGGTTGGTTTCATTAAATATGACTAAATTTGAGTGTTACTCTGTTACTTAGTGATGGAGGTGTATATAGTTTCTGGAATGATCTATAATTCAATGGAAATATAGTTAAAGCATTGAAATTTATCAATTTTTATAGTTCAATTTAGATTAAAATTTCAATAAGTAATTTATTGAATTTTTTGATTACATTCATCGCAATAGATATTAACATGATTGTCGAAATTTATCATATATAGCATTTAATTTATATCTTAACAAAATCAATCTGATTAATTTTTATCAAGTATCAATTTATAATTTTCTTCAAAATAACATTTAAAATAATTAAAATAATTTAATATGAGTTGATGAATGGTTTTTACAGTCCCAGTTAACTATTGATAATTGAAAAATATAGAATATGATAATTTTTTAATGACCATTAATCTGGATAATTTACAATCAATACTTTCAAATTTTAATCTTGACATTCAAGCAAATTTTGCAATTATTACGTATCATGTGATAATTTTTATCTTCTTTATCACATGGAATTAATAATATTTTATACTAAGAAAGATTTTGGTAATATAAAATTTGCAAAATGAGAAAAATAATGAACATGATGATTGCAACTGATATTAGTATTGTTTTGTATTTAATTTCAATATAAACAGTGGCCATTTTTAACTGTTATCAATATTATCCCGATATCGTATTAATCAATATAATTTTCAAAAATTTCTATAAGATATTATCAATTTGAAGTATTTGTTAATAAAACTAAATTATTGAAAAATTAGTTTTCTTATCTGATTTACTTCGCTATAATATTTGTTACATTAATTAATGCTATTTAAACTGTTGATTACAATTAATATTGCTTGTCAGGTGATTTATTATTCAATAATAAAAAATTAATGGTATATTTTATAGAATATAAAAAAATTGCGTAAAATTATTGAGAATATTTTTTCATATCCTTTCTTTAATGATATAATCAAAAATATTAATTCATTTGAAACTTATTGAATATTCAATAAATCATCAATATATTTCATCAAATTATTCAACATTTGATAAAACAACTGAAAAAAGTTATTCGACTTGGATATAATGACCGGATAAAATATTTCTAAAATAATTGATTTGATTGCGATTAATTGAAGCATTACATTAATATATTTTTATATATACTGTGTTGCAACAATTAACAATTATATCTTTCAAATTTTTACGTTTGTGTATCACAAGTTGATAGTTTACTTGTGATTGACACATCAAAGTTATATATAAAATAAAGCATTTTGGTATTTCTCTATTTATATTTCACTTTAATAGTGTATCAAATTATTCCATCACTATGGATTCAATATAGAATAAATATTAAAACCTTTAATTATTATGTTACTGAATATTTTTCTTAGAGTTTGTCTAAACAATTTGGATTTTTACTATTTTAAATTTTTAATAAATTTAGGAATGTATTTAAACTAAAAATATATATATTTTGAAATTTAAGATATTATCAGGTTATACTAAACAATGCGTTTTATATATTACTCAAGTTAACAACATTCAAGTGGTAAGTAAATAACTGATATAGATATAAAATTATGATTCAAATAATATATCAATGTTTATCAACTATTTTAGAAATTGAGTTGTTTTAATTCAAACTACTGAAACCAGTCCAACATTAATTTATAATCACATAATAATGGATTTAGCATAAACCAACATATTAAAATTTCAATTTTTCCTTTATTGTCCCAAAGTAGAAAAAGTAATCAAATTCAATATAAATATCTTGATAAACTCACAAATTTAAAATAAAATCAGATAATCACATCAAAAAAACTGGGTACTATCTTAGGTTTGATCTAATCTTTCCCAATATTTAAATACGATACTTCTTTATTTACATTTATTCAATTCATCTAAAATTTATATTTTTTTTTCATTACAATTGTATTATTATTTCTGATATTAAATTATTAATATATATTATTTAAATTATTAATGAATTTGTTTCAAGAGCAAGATTTACAAAGGAATAGGTTGGAGAACTTACCCCAGTACCTCCCAAATCATCTTACTTCCCCACTTAGCAAATGTAGAGTGTTGGTAGTAGGCGCTGGTGGCATTGGTTGCGAATTACTGAAAAACTTGGTTATGGGTGGTTTTAGAGATATTGAAATTGTAATTAAATATCTATTATTAAAATATTACCAATTTGACTGAACATTATTATTAAGGTTGATTTAGATACTATTGACGTCTCTAATTTAAATAGACAATTTTTATTCCAAAAAATTCATGTTTCTCAGCCTAAAGCTCACGTAAGTTTTATCTTCTGCTTCATAACTATTTATAGATTAATTTTAAATAGGTGGCAAGATCGGCAGCTTTAAGATTTAATAACAAAGTTAAAATTTTATCTAGACAAGCTGATATCAAGGATTCCAAATTTGATTTGAATTATTTTAAAAATTTTAATTTAGTATTAAATGCTTTGGATAATATGGGTAAGCTTATTTTCATTATATTTTTGTTATTTATTAATTAACATTTAGATGCTCGTCGTCATGTAAATAAAATGTGCTTACAAGCCAACGTTCCTCTCATTGAATCCGGTTCTGCTGGCTATTTGGGTCAAGTTACTCTTATCAAAAAAGTAATTTATATTGAATGTTTATTGCATTTTATGAGAATTCTAAAGCATATTATTTTTAGGGATTTTCAGAATGCTACGACTGTCAGCCCAAACAACCTCCTAAAACTTATCCCATTTGTACTATTCGCAGTACTCCAAGTCTTCCAATTCATTGTATCGTTTGGGCTAAAAGTTATTTGTTCAAGTAATTAATATCTTACAAACCTTTTGACAAATTATTGATGATTTAAACTAGTCAATTATTTGGGGATGATTCAGACGAAAAAGTAGATGTAATCGATATGAATCAAAATTCTGAAAATTTTGAAGAAATCAAAAAACTTCAAACTGAAGCTCAAGCACTCAAGCGACTTAGAGAATCTATGGACAAACCCGAGTTTGCTAAAGACGTCTTTAACAAGGTGTTTAAAGATGATATCATAAGATTAGCAAATATTCCCGAAATGTGGAAGAATCGAGAACCCCCTAAGCCCCTTGATTTGGATGAGATTTTGGGAGAAGCTCAAGTTAATGGTCAAGTCAACAACCATTCAAATAAGGATAAATTAGATCGTTTGCAAAAAATCTTACCTCTAAAGGACACTGCTGAAATTTTCCTTTCCAGGTAATTATATTCGATTATATCATATCATTTTAATTAACTTTTATATTAGTACCAAACAGCTTGCTTATCGACTCATCGAACTCAGAAAAAATAATCCTGATGAATTTTTAGAATTCGATAAAGATGATGAACTTATTATGACTTTTGTCGCTGCTACATCGAATCTGAGAGCTCACGTTTACAGAATTGAAAAGAAATCACAATTTGAAGCTAAAGCTATGGCTGGCAACATCATTCCTGCAATCGCGACAACAAATGCAATTATCGCTGGTCTCATTGTGATTCAGGCTTATAAGGTGCTTATGGGGCAGCTTGATAAATGCAAAACAACTTTTGTAGTTCCAGGAGGTAAACGTCAGCACCTCTTCATCAACGAGCCACTCGCACCTCCTAATCCAGATTGCTATGTTTGCTCCGTGTCTCATTACTCATTAACAATTGACACTACTCATTTTACACTTAAAAATCTTCGTGATCGACTTAGCCACCGTTATCAAGAGATTTTGGGTAATGAATTTGAGGACGATATATTCCAAGAAATTTCCATATCGGAAGGCTCTCGACTCTTACTCGATCCTGATTTCCAAGATAATTTGAATAATAGCTTCGAAAGCTTGGGTCTTTTTGATGGTAGCACTATTCAAGTGTCTTTCGAACACCCTAAACTCAAAACTCTCAACTTCATTGTGAGCCATACAGAATTGTTCTCCTCATTAAATAAGCAGGATATGATTCAGAGGGTCAAGTGTCCTGAGCATGAAAAATCTGCTCAGAATGGAGATAATACACAGACTAACGGATCTGCAATCCAAGTTGAAGATGACGATGACCTCATCATGCTCGAAGATGAAGCTAGTACCAACTCCATCGCTCAAGAACCTGTCAATGATACCCGCAAAAGACCAATTTCCCCATCTTCTCTTAACTCTCCCAAGGTACAAAAAACTGAAAATTGAACCCTTTAAAATTACTTCATTCAGTGAACCAAATTTAAACTTAGAAACCGTTTTTAAAATTTAATTTAAATATCAATTGATGATTTATGTAATTCATTCTTGATTTTTGTTTTTTAATAAATTATTACTTTTTGCATTTAACTATTGTTAACTCATCTTAGATATAACTCTAATCAAAAAATTCCATTTTTTAATTAAAATTATTTAAATTCTTTCTCCATTAAAATTATATAAATATCAATCAGAATATCTTTGAATACGTGGTGAAATAGTTTTATTTCTCTAAATTAATATAATTTGTATCAATTTTGATTACTAATTTAATCACTATGAAAAAAAACTGATTTTATATTGAAACTTAAATTTATTTGAAAATTAATAAATTGTTAACAAAAAATTATCTTTGATATCTCAGCTTAGTAGGACATTAGATAAACTAGTTAATATATATAGAGTGGATAAACAAAAACATAGCTATTAAACAAAATTGCATTGATAGAAAATATTGGTATGTTAAATTATCATAATTAAAAAAATATTGAAATTTAAAAATGGCTAAATAAAAAAAATGTAATTGTATAAATTTAGTGCAATTTGGATTACATGAAATCGTCATAGTCGTCGAGCATATCGTTACCGTAGTCGGGGGTTCCGAAATCGTCGGCACGAACGTTGGCAGCAGGCTTCTTGCTCTTTTTCTTCTTGAGGGCATCCTTGGCAGCTCTTTGCTTCTCATTAGCCATGGCGGTGAGGATAGAGGCAACCTTACGAATGTCCATATCTTTCATAGGATCACTGATGTCACGTACAAGACTTTCAATGAATGATGGATAAAATCTAGAATTCTAAATCAAACCATATCAGATTAAGTAAAAATGAGAAAAATTAATAGGGTGATTACCTTATTACTGAGGATGATTTCAGAGACGGCTTTGGACAATTCGTCAAATTGGGCTTTAGTTTTGAGTGTTTTACCTTTAAGGTTGTTGAGAGAATCTTGAATGGATTCAGAGCCATCATCAACGTCAGCTAAAGGAGTATTCAGTAAGACCTTATTCAAAGAAGTTGACAAATATTATTTCATTGAAATTACCCAAAGTAGCGCCAGCGAAAAGATCAGCAGCATTATTCAAATCGGACTCCTCTTGAAGTCTTCTTTGCTCTTCCTTTTGAGCGCGAATTTCCTCGGGGGTCATTTCAGCAAGAGTTCTCTAAATTACATACTTTAATTTCAAATTCCTAAAAATTAAATGAAAAATAAATTTACATTAGCTAATCTCTTCTTTTCTTGCTCTTCCTTTAATCTAGCTTCTCTTTCAGCGATCTTTTGAGCCAAAGGAATTTTTTTGACGGGGGCGGGGGCTTTCTTGACAGGTTCTTCTTCCTTATCGGAATCTTCCCAGGATTCCTAAAGTTAGATTCAAATATTAATTTTTAATTAAAATTGAATTGAAAATAATATTACTTTGACGTCGTCATCTTCATCTTCGTCATCCCATTTTTTAGAAGGAACGATGACTTGGGGAGCATCGTCAAAATCTTCGTTTTCTTTATTATAATAATAAAATTAGATGATTTGTAATATGATCAATTTTAATGCTGATTGTTACCCCAATCACTCATATTAAATTATTTATTGAATAGTAAATATCGTTTGATAGTTTAAAAAATCGAATATCATTTGAAATAATCTATTTCAACTTGGGAAAATTATTAATTTTAACTTATGGGTTTTGAGGTATGTCGTTGATTGAGTAATGTATGAAATAAATGCGAAATTAGATTTTAATGGAATTATAATTATTGTTTATTTTTAATATTATATTGAAAATTCTTGAACTATTATTATCTTTATATAATTTATATTTTAATTTCATTGTATAAATATTAAATTTATAAAATATTAAAAATTTTCACTTTTGATATTATTATCTTTTATGAATTCTTAATAAATGAACTTTATAATTAAAAATAGTTTCTCATACTTAATCTACCTATATTTAAAAAGATTTTATTGTAGTTGAATATTAAATTGGAATATATACATAAATTATGAAGAATAATAAAATAAATTGAAGAATATTCAATATATTAAAAATCAAACTGTATAATGACCAGAAGGATGGAAATGATACAGAATGAATAAGGAGAAGCGATTATGTGAAAATGTGTTAAGAGACGAGATTGTTCTAGTACGCTAACTAATTGAAAACAATTCGATTTAATTAAAATTAGGATAAGTATTAAATAGTTATCCCAATTCAAAATTGTGTTGATGACGATATAACTTAGCTCCCTCCAAATCTGTTGGTATTACATTAAGGGGTACTAGACAGCTGAATCTTTCAAATTCAGAATTATTTGGTCCCATCACCTTATTCAAATTGTGATGAGTGTTGACCTGGACTGATCCAACGCCATTCAGCTCCTTGACATAGGTCAAAAAGTCCAGCTTGAGTCGGTATTGATAATTTGCGATTGATGTCTTAAATGCTTGGGAGCAAGTAGATGGAATCGTAAGGGAAAATCCAGTCCTTTCAAGGTTACTACACACTTTCATCGTTTCTGAGTGAACAATTTTAGTGTATTGATCTATTTGAGAACTGGTCAAAGTGGTGAAACTTTGAACAATACTCTCATAACTTTCAAGGCTAATTACAATCTAAGGTTTGATAAAATTTATATTAACGAGATTGAAATAAAAGTACTATTGTACATTACCTGTAAACATTTAATAGGGGACGATAAAAATTCAACAACACCATGACAAGTCTCACCAATTCTATAATGACTCTTTCTTAATGATATCTTTGCCACAACAGTATCATCTTTGTGGATATTGATACTTGCTATTAAAATAAAACTTAGTTTTAACATAAAATAGTTTACAATAAATATTACCACTTCGACTACGGTTAGACAATTGCAACACACTCAATATTGAGGTTGAATGATTTAAATGATCTTCAGAATTTTGATTAAGTGCAAAACTCTCCATTTCGTCATCATTTTCTTGGTTGCCATTTTCTTTCTGAGATTCTAGACTGGATATTGCAAAATCTATAAAATCATCTGTATTTAACTGAAGATCTAAAAATATATTCATGTTAGTTGCAACACTAATCAATTACTAGCATCAATTACGTTTTTTTCCAGTTATAGACCTTCTTTTTAATATCTTATTATCCAAATTTTTAATAACGGAATCATCCTTAATCAATATTTTAGGTTGTAAAATATCGAATAATTCAGGCATTCCTGATTTCATATTAACAGGACTAAATAATCTGAAGGGTAATTGAATTTTGTTAGTATCATTTGAAATTTTCTCTCTTTGGGTGCCCAAAATCAAATAGTATAGGATTTTGAATGATTTTCCACGATATGTAGGCGGTAAATGGCTGGGTAACTTGATTTCATATTGATCTGTTGAATTAATTCAAGTTGAATGATCAGTTCACAATGATTGGCTATAATAAAATAAAACTTACAAGTCCGTGACTCGCCCAAAGGTAGTGTTAAATCACAAAATAATACTGATGGCGGTGTCGAGAATACTGGAAAAACATTATTTTGCTCTATATCAAAAATAAATATCAATAAATATATTGTATAAATATTATATTAACAATTGTAACTTACCTAACCCTTTATTAGAATCACCACTCGTTAACCTCACTGTATTGATAGAGCTACCAAAAGGGTTGATAGAAGTTGGATTCGTATGAAATGAGCCTCCTCCGTAGGTCTGATTTCTGATATTGGGGGAAGCAGTCTGTTCCGTGGCCTTGGCTTCATTAATTAAATTGAGTGGAATGAGATTAGAATCCACCATAAAATGGCCTACTAATTGTACATGACCCCATAATAATTTTTCTTCTTTTGGCTCTACTTCAAGTTAAAAAATATTTTTCAATACTAATAAATATAAAATATGTACCATTGGAAGGATCAGGAGAAGGCGAGAAAAATGGCGCAAACCAAGACGATACGGAATTAGGACGACTTGTACGCACTGCTGAAGCTCCAGTCACAGGTGAAGGTGCTCTTAAATCGGTTTGACTCGCATTTTTGACTGTATCCAATTGAATATGAGACAGTGATTGACTGGGTTTATGAATAGCTGTTCCCTCAGGCTTGTCAGAAATATTAGCTAAGCTACTGAGTCTATTTTTATTTGAATGATTTGACTTTTTAGGGGCGAATCCTGAAGCATTCACTCTACCAAAATTGGATTCAATACTTGAACGGGAACTTTGAGGATGGTTAAAATCTTCTGAAGGTCGGTATGACCCATCGGTAGAGCCCAAAGTTTTTTGGCTCGTATTCGTAAATTTTAAAGTACATGTCAATTTTTCTCCTGCATAGAATACTCCATTTTGACCAAATGTACATTCAACAAGGACTACCATTGAAAATATAATATGCCTTTAATTTAAACTGTGGTTATTTACTTATCTATTAATTATATTATTAGCAGTTTTTAATAAGTTATAAAATTAATAAGTTGAATATAATGATTAATAGCAAATACAATAACATTGAATAAATTTATTTTATTATCTTGAATGGATTAATAAATACGATTATGGAATGAAATTCAATCCATGAATATCACATACTAAATGTAAATAGTTTTAATTACCCAAAACATTAATTAAAACATTCAGGATTTTATTTGATTTAACGTCTTAAAAATAATCTATTTTTATATTGAAAGGTATTAAAATTGTTAAATTTAAGAAAAATAAACAATTAGTCTTCATGGTTTTTGCTATAATATTGAATATATGAAAAATGATTTGACTTTTTTATATTAATATATAGAAAACATACACTTAAATTCTTTCTCTAAATTTAATTTTAATATAAAAACAATGACTATACATAACGAAAAATGAAGTAATTATTAATTTCAATAAATTTACATTTTCACTTATCTCTAAGAATTTTTATATTATATACTCTCTTTCTATACGATTTTAAAATATAATTTAAATAATTATATAATATGCTAAATAATATAAAAAATTGAAATCGTTTATTATTACACTGTTCAAAGACAAATTAGTTTTTGAACAAATTATATATTAGATTATTTTATACAGTTTCAAATATATAGTATTAGCAGTTATAAATATATATTGAAAATTATTAATATTCTTGCAATTATAATTTACTCTGTTATAAATTTTAATTCTGTATAATTTTTCAAATATTCAAAGTTATTTAATCTCATAATCACCTAAAATCATAAATTATATCTTTTAAAATTGTTCTAATAGTAAAATATTTAATGAAAATAACATAGAAAAATTTAAGCCTAAATATAACGTCATTAAATATAAAATATATATTTTTACATATAAATTGTTAACTGTAGAAGTTAAATATTAATAACAATATTTTTATTATATTAAGTTTCACATATTTATTTTAAATATTAATAAATAATTGCTTCTAATAAATTTTAAAACTTTATGGCATGCTCAGTTGCAACGTTTAACTGTGAAAATAATAATATTCTTATATAGTTTGATGTTGGCATTACACCATATAATTATATAACAGATTTTTTTCGAATCAAACTATGTTTATTATTATTTTCAAGGTTTATTGATGAATTGTTTAGGATTGGATTCAAGTTTACTATTTCAAAGATATGCTTTAATAATTTGTTTTTGTCAATTTAGCATAATGCTACTAATCAATAATACCACAATTATATATATATATATATATATATATATAAATTAATAGTATAATAATGTATATTATATAATATGGAATATAGCTTGATTGATAGCACTTGAAATAAAATTATATCAAAAATTGAATATAATTTTATTATTTGCCGAAATACGAAAATCAGGTTGAAATATATTAATATCTAATTAATTACAAAAATAAATTAAGTTTATTGATTATTTAATGTGTTTATAATTAGTTATATTGAAATAATATTATGATTTGAATACTTTTCAAGAATTTAATAAATATCATCATATATATCCAAATTTAAATAGTATTTTTTGCAAGATAGCTTATAAGGTTAATTTTTTTTAGAAAAATAATATAAAAACATGAAATGATATTTTTACTAAGTTTTTTTTGAAATTTCCAGATATTCAATTGGATAATAAAATAAGGTAATAAACTGCCTACAAAGTGGCAATAAGTTATTAATTTAAAACAATATAACTATTTGAATTAGAATTTTTAACAGTTATATGGATTTGAAAATACATCAATCAAATATCAAATTCAAATTTTTCGTACTAAAAGAAAATAGTAAAGATTCAATTACGGTTACAATTGTATTAACAGCAATGTTTATTTTAAAATCAATGATATAAACTCCATAATTACATAAATACAAATTATATCTATTGGCAATAAATTAATTCCAAGAATTAATAATAATCGTTTAAATATCTGAGCTTCGTCATTACAAAATTTTAAAAATATAACCAAACATAGAATCATAAATATATAAACTAAAGTGAATGAGGAATATTTAAATAATATGGTAATATCAATTATCATTTTTAAAAGAATAGTAATTCAAGGATATAATGATATGTTTTCAACAAATTTATTCAATACTAAATATTGTCTGATATAATTGATAATTTAGTAATCCTGAATTTTTTATCAAATTCTATATATTTTAAACACGATGTTCTTGTTAAATTCAGAATTGGAAAAATTCATCCATTGATTGTGTAAAAATAATTGTTGGAACATATGAACATTTAACTACAATATACGAAAAAGTCATATATGAGAAATTAAATATTATATATTAAACACAATTAAAGCTCCCTTAACAAAGTGGTAAATACATCGTACTTATTAGTCAACAATTTATACCAGGTCACGCGATACTCACGGGTTCGAACGATATTGGGAGCACAGTATATTTTTTTTTGATTTCTTATGCTAAAGATTTTACTAATATATATGCAAATTTCAAATTTATGAATCTTGAAATGTGTTATTTAATAAAACTAATTTTCATTGGGATAAATGTAAAATTAACTAGAATAATTAAATTTTAAATATTAATTTCAAAATACTTTAATAAAATTGAATTATAAATAATGAACAAAAAATTTATTGATTACATTAAAATCTAATAATATGAATTTTGAAAAAATGAATCTGTCATTATCGATATCAATGATTCTTATCCTTTTTGACTTTGGTCTTCTTAGTAGCGGGTTGTTCAGAAGTAGATAGCTCGTTCTGTCTATTTTTGGAATAATCTTTGTTCTTGTCCTTATTCTTATGATACTGTTGACTTTCATTCTTAAACTTTTCTCTGAAATTTTGTTTGAATTGCTTGAGATTCTTATAATTGGGTTTGAGTTTAGTGTCAAATTTGCGATATCTATAATCATATAAATTAATCGATAGTTTAAAAGTATATATGAAAAAATAATTACGGTGCTATTTTCTTTAGGGGAACAATTTGATTCAATTCTTTTTCATCGGCCATTAAAATTTCTTCAGTTGATAAGCCGAAGTAATCGGCATCGACTTGTTTGTACTTGAAGCGAACAGGTGTGCCATCAATCTGAACAAAATGATATAAATGATAAGTATCAAATGTGATTTGCTAATATTAAACTTACGATATCTTCATAGTTGAGATTGTAGTATTCATCCATCAATCTCTGAATTTCTTTCCTATCTTTTTCGGATTGATTACGCTCAATATCTCCAATATCTATATCATCATTGAATTCGGGTTTTGCGTCATCTCCAAATTCATCCTAAAACACATTTAGTAAAATAAAATGTAGCAACTAATATTAAAGTACCTGATAGTAATCTTCATCAAATTGTTGTTGCATTTGTTGATCAAACTTTTCTGGATCGAAGTCTTCATCAAGGTTAAAGCCTTCGATGTTATAATCCTTGTAGCCAGACATACTCTGGAGTTTTTCGAGTTGTTCCAAGATTTGCTTCTTCTTTTGATTCTTAAGGCGCTTAAGCTCTTCAGCTTTCTTTGCTTTAGCTTCCTCTTTCCTCTTTGCCTTTTCGGCTCTTCTTTGAGCTCTAGCCGACTTGACTCTTCTCAAGGTACCTTCAATGGTACGTGGGTGAGAAATGATATTAGCTGAGTTGGGTTCTTCAAATCTAAAGTTATACTCCTGCTCAAATTCATCAGCAATTTCCAATTCTTCTTCAGATTCTTCAATCTCTTTGATGGCATTCGCGTCTTTTAATTTATCTTCTGCAGGGTCTTGACCCTTGCTAATCCATCCACGATTAAGAATATAATTCATTAAGAAAGCATCTTGATCATCCTTGGACATGCTATCAGTATTCGTAGCTGAAATGCCACTCTCCCACTTGTTCAAAGTATCCTCTTGAACCCCAGCAGATCTTAATTCGTTGATTAAGAAATCTTTGTAATCCGCATCTTCTTCATCAATTTCTTGCTGAGATTTTGGTTTTTTAGAGAATAAATCGTCATCTTCGTCATCGGCAGCGATATTATTGATAGCATCCTTCAATTCGTCCTTGATTTTTTGCTGTTCTTCAACGTGGGTTAAAGGTTTTTCAGCAGTATCCTTAGATTGATTTGGGTTGAGCAATTCTTCCATTTCCATCTGTTTGTAAGTAATGGGTGCGTCTTTCTTCATTTGCTCTTGCTTATTCTTCCATTTATTTCTGGCTTCTTCAAATAAATCCTCTAATATCAAAAATTAGGAAATTTGAAAATATTACAATTGTTTAGAATTTAATGCCTTCAAAAAATTGAACATTGGGATCATACACTTTATCGTCTTTAGCTTGAATAGCCATTAATGTTTTAATAAATTGCCCTTCTACTTCTTTACTGATCAATTCCCCCCTTTCATCTTCTGCTTCGGATTCGGATTCCGAACTTTCTGAATAATCATCGGTTATTTTATCGTTATCATTACCTAAATGAACTTTATATTAATAAAGATATAAAAACTATTTATTCAATGATTTACTCAATTGGTTTTTAGTTTGGTTAACAGGATGGTTCATAGGTAATTTAGGATCAACTTTTGTAGTTAATTGATTTTCATTACTTTCGTTATCATTATTAATCTTATTTTTATTCTTTCTTCTACCCATTTTATTACATTTAATAAAATTTGAATTTGTAGTGGTTTCATTTATTTATATTTTTTTCTCAAAATATTATTTTATGGGATATATTTGATTTTAGCAATATATGAAATATTTAATCAACAAAGCTGAATAAAAAACGAAAATTAAAAAATAATGAATAAATAAATAAATAAGAATGTAATCATTAAAATAATAATTTATTTTTCTAATGTTAGTTCTAAAAATGGTGTTAAATTAATTGTTAATGTGAACTTGTTTAATGAGCCCTTGTCCCAATCTGACTATTTCACCAAGTACAGCATCTCTATTACCATTCACTTGAGCAGATGTAGCCTCCTAAAATCAAAGTTTATTAATAATTGATCTTTGTAAAAATCACATATTAAATCTTACATGAACAGAAAAGTTGAAGCCCAAGTTAACCTTTAAACTGACGGGATGGCTGAAGTAGTGAGGATTAAATAAACCTGCAATTTGGGTTCCACCGAAGGGATCATTGAAGAACAAAATTTGATCTTTGTAGGTTTCCTAAATAATTTCATATAAATTACTCATTGTATAAGAGATGACTATTAATTTAGATTACCTTCAATAAAGTTAAATACATTTCTACGGGATCGAATTCTGCAGAGTGGGGATCAATAGGTTCAATTTGATCAGATCTGATTACTGAGGATTCTACATATTCGGGATCAAGGGTATAGTTTTGGAAATATCGGGTCAAGTGTTCCACATTTAAGTCTAAAATGAAATCATAGCCTTCCGTTGAAGTAGTGAAAACGGTCTAAAATATAAATTTGTCAATACATATCAAAATGGAATAATAAATACTTACATCGACAAGCTGATCGCAGCTTTTACTTTCAATTTGATCAGTGATAGATTTCAAGCATTGCAAACCAGCTTGGGCCAATTTTTTCAATCTAGACATAATGGGTTTTGGAATGGAAGCATCGAGGTAACTTGTACCATCTTCGTCAATCTTAGTCACAATACAAATACCAGGATGTTGCTGAGTGCCTTGAATGAATTTACTATTAAATTTATCTTCGGCATCTTGTCTGAATTTGATAGACATGTCTTGATCAAAATCAATAATTAATGGATTGTTTTTGAAGTCGAATTGTGAAATCAAATGTAAGAAACGATAGAAAGCAGTGGTTACGCTATGAGGTGTGGGAAGGGAGCCATGATGAACATAGATATAACTACATAAGAGTTCGACAATAGATTCGTTGACAAATTCACTAAGATAATGACGTGCAATCCAACGTTTGGCAATACGAATAAGAGTAGACATACTAGTGTACTTAAGGCATAAGGTATGGATCCTGACTGCTAAGAATGGCTGGTATACGAATCTAGAGTTATATAATTTTAATGCCTTATCGAACTGTTCTAATTCGAGACGAGATAATTTATTATCCTTGGCTCCAGCTCGGAGAAGATCAAGCTCTTTAGGATGGTAAATGAAGCAACGGAAGAGATAACCTGCAGATGTCCAGACAGCAAGATAACTAGATACTGAAATTTCTGGAAGATTACGGTTAATATGTTGATGCACTACTTTGCAGTTATAGCGATCTCCTTTGCTGTTCAATTCGGATGCAATTTTAATATAAAAAGCAGATTTCAAACGTTGGATAGCAACAAGATCATCAGGCCAATCAGAAGATAATTCAAGCTCAAAATTAATATCGTGACCTTGGATAAATCTGCATGTTGTAGGCATCTGGGCAAGTTCTGAGAGATTAGCAGAAGTGGGATAAAATACAGAAGTGTTTTTATATGCAGAAGATAAGCCAATACTTGAGACAATATCCAACGGAACTGAAGTAAGTTTTTTCATCACTTTAACCAAGCCATCCATTTGATCAATGAAAGGTTGGAATCCTTTGGTTGATAACTTGTATTCCTTCTTGCCACGGTATGATTTATCATTGAGATCAATAAGTTTGGTCAGTTGATTTCCCCAATAAACTAAAGAACGGGGAGTAGCTTGATAGTGGCGCTTGAGTAGATACTTGACCATAGTAGGAACAATATCGCGTCTATCTTTTAAGTGATCAGCTTTCCAAACAACACTTTCAACAATGGCACCATCTTGGAAGCGTCTTAGTTCTGCTTTATCACCCCAAAGCTTTCTGAATTCTTCAGCAAGTTGAACATCTTGAGGGGATGGACCACGATCAACTAATCTTCCAAAGTGTTGAGGATTCAAAATTAAGCCAATAAAGTGATCGTTTATTTGATCATTTGGAGGTGATTGATTAATACTCCATGGTGAAGAGTCTGAGAAATAAGAGACAATATGATCCACTCGATCGGTTAAACCTCTCTTAAGTAACTCTGGTACAAGTTTTGTTTGAAGTAAAAATGAATTATTTTCAAACTCAATAGATTGAGAAGGAGTGATTTGTTCGGAGGGAAGAGTCAAATCCTTCAATCTATAGAAAAATTAATAAATTTTATCGAATGTCTAAAGCTAATATTTACTTGATAATATGATCGAATCTAGATAAAGGATTCTTAGCAAGGTCAGTCAAAAAGATGTCCGAAAAGTGGTCGATCTTTTTGTCAGATAAAAGAAGAGAAGTATGCTTAAATTCGCTTTGGATTAATTTCCAATCATTCAATGACAAATGGGGAACAAGATTGATAGTTCCAGTGGGATCCAAAATTACTACTGGAAATACCGAAGTGAAATTTTCCAACGAAAACTAGGAAAATGTTAGAAAATAAAATCAATTGAAAAGTATAGGAATAATTACATTAATTTGGTCTTGAGATCTTCCAATAACGATAGGCTCCTTGGCGATATCTAACTGAGCTAAATAATATTTAGTTTTAAGATGTTTAAATATAGCTGTTATTACTTACCTAAATAGTCAATAGTACCTCTAAATAATTGGAAACTGCTAAACCCTCTGCTGAGTTTACCTCCGGCAGAAGAAGGTTTGAGAAGATGAGCGAGAATCATAGCAAATACAAATCCGTTGAATCCTTTACCGATCAACCCACCCTTACCAATAGATCGCTGCTGGAGCCAAATTTTACCCAATTGAACTGCAGTGGCGAATTCAGGAGAAGTATTAGTAAATTGATGTAAAAATGTGGTGTGAGGCACCAAAAGAGTATCACGAGCGAGATGAGTATTATAGTAAGGGGTAGCGGGTCCAGTTTCTTGTTCTGATTGAGAGTGAAGTCGAATATTATGCTTCAAAGGAGAGAAGCGAGCTAATTTAAATGTGTCATGGCTGATGGTTGGAAATAATCTGATGTAGAATCTGACAGATGATTTGACATGAAATTGAACAAGCAATATAGGAGATAGATCAGATTGATGTAAAAACTCGTATTGTAAATCGAATTTCAAGTCAGTTTTAGCTTTAGATATTTGCTTGGCTAAACTAGCTAGATAATAAGCCTTTTTGTAGAAATAACGATAATTTACAAAATCTTTGGGCTGAAATAATTCAGTTGGAAGGTGAATAGCAAGATCAACAAATAAAGAGGGCTTAGAATCCTGACTAACTTGATAAGGAGTCAACCCAAGAGGAAAACCTCCAATAACAGTGATATTGGTAGGTTTAAGGAAATTCAA
>JNEM01011548.1:0-16848 GCA_000697335.1 Conidiobolus incongruus B7586 | reverse complement strand
AATTTAATAAATAATGATAATATAAGATTTTTATAAAATAATATTAACAAACAAAATTCTTATTTTAGTGATAACTTATTTAAAATTGTTTTATAATATTAAAATTAATATTGATTTATATTAACAAGTTAAAGATTATTTAAATATAAATATTAAATAAAATGATAAAAAAACAATTCAAAATTTTATTTATAAGTTATATTCAATTATTAATATTTAAATATTTTTGCTATAACATAGTTAATTTGTTAACTATAATAATTAATTTTTTTAAAAAGATAGTAAATTGAGAAATATTATTTATTGCCTTTTTCATTGATATTAAAAATGGTAAATAATTGAAATAATAATAAATTGAATAAACAAAGATTATAATGTTATCATATATTTTGTTGGTACTGACTGTTAATATGATATTTTCCTTATATTTACTTCATTATAATTCTAATAGCATAATAATTATAATTATGATTACGATTTTACTGGACAAAAGTTTTCAATTAGAAATTTTCTTATAAAATAAAATTTTCAATTTTTAAAATCTTGTCCTTAAATTTTGATAAGATGATTTATGATATATAATTTTGCTTTGATTGAATAGTTAGTGAATATTACGAATCAAATACATCTTGGTTTGATCAAGAGTTTATATGGTTTTAACCCTTTGAGCTTTATCTCAATGTCCAAGTTTATTTAATAAGACTCCAACGTATTTTTATAAATCTCAAATCAAAAGTTCAAACTTATTTATAACTAAAAAAGCATAATATCAATATGTTTAACATTAAAATCTGAAAAAAAATCTGTTATTATAAAATAATATATAATTTGTTAAATTATGATTGATTATCCCATTAAGATATACTTTAATGATAATAGGCTATTTTGAAGTTAATAAGAGTTTTGAAAATAAAAATAAAAATAAAAATAAAATTAAAATTATTAAAGTTCAAAATTTAAAACAATTATAAACATTAAGCATATTATATATTGATTTTGTCATTTTTATAATTGATATCAAAATATTTAAAATCTGATAATAAAGTAAGCTTATAAAGTAATATCAAAAAATCCTTTTTACTAATTAAGAATTGAATTATTAGCATATCTATTACAGGATCAAATATATATATTTTTCTAATATTTTCATATATATATATATATATATATATATATATATATTTAACAGAATGAGTTAAAATAATAAAAATATTAAAACATTACTATTATTCAACTTTTGTTGAAACTAAAAATAATTTTTTCTGATTAACTAAATAGCTTTTGATTTATTCCAATATCATGAAAATATAGTAGTATTTTAATCCTGATTTTATTTACTTATCACTTATAGTCAAAATAATATTGAATCTTTGAATGAGTTGTAAATTTCAAATTTTATATTTTACAAATAAGTTGAAATTTAAAATCTGGTTTTGTTTTATATTATTTCTCAATATATAGATATAGGATATTAATTTGAAATTTATAAAATTCACTAATTTCATTCAATATCACAAAGTTCTAAAAACCATTAATAGAACACAGTAAATCAATTAATATCATTTTCATATTATTAAAACATTACTAAATACAGTTTTGTATATTAAGTGAAATTTGTTAATTATAAAAAACCTTTTTTATCACTCCCACTGGACAAATCAATTAGAGTGGCATATTAAACAAACAATTATACCACATCAGTAGAAATATTTCGGTTAAGCTGTGCAAAATTAAATACAAGAGATGGATAATTCACAATATTGAAATCAAAGAGAATATTTATCCAATCACAATTTTCACTAGTCAATACAGATATTATGATCATTAAGATTTATTTATATAAACTTTGAAGATAGAACTCATAGAATCAACTTCATATATAAATAGTTGGGATTAGATGATTATTTTGCAAATATTACTTTTAAGATTTAAAAATTATTTTCGTTGAAATTCGGAATTTAAAAATTCAAATTTTATGAAATTTAATGAATAATTTGAAAGTGTTTGATTGGTATAAAAAAGTATAATCTGATAAATAAAATAAAACATATGAAATCAATTTTAGTTAAATACTAAAAAATTACAAGATAATGAATTTATTATCCAATTATTTCATATAATACTAATAATTTCAAATTTGATATTCTAAAATAATAATTGACTATAATTAATCCTATACTTATAATGCTAAATTAATCAATTGTAAATTTACAATTGAGAGGAAATTAGATAATATGAAACGATGAGTAAATTTAAATATATTCAAAACTATTGTTATATTGTAACAAATATAATGTGATATATACTCTATGTAATAAGTATATCTGCGAGTTTTTATATTATATAGTATAAAATTTTCTTTATTAATAATGATTTTGGAGTGTAAATTTATAGACGTTAATAATATTAATAATGATCTAATAATGAAAATTTAATGATGATTCAATAAGCAACAAAAATTAGACAACTGGAATTATCTAATTGTGACATCATCCTACGAATTCAATCAAATAATTGTATATAAATTACATTTATTTTCTTCATTAATTCTTCTTATTACTCTATCATTTTATTTGAATAATTCAACAATCAGTTATAAATATTTGATTTATAATGGCTCTTTACTATTCAATTGTATTTGCTATATTATGCACTGAGGTAACTATTTTTGTTATAATAAACATTCTAATATTAACTATTTTTTAATGTAGATTGTCCTCTTCCTGGGATTATTAGTAAATTATATTTATTTCAAATTAGCTATCCTCTCTAATATGTCCTTAGGTTCCCCTTCCCAAATCCTTAAGAAAGAAGACTTTATTATGGATCAATAATAATATTATTAAACAAGTCGATTATACTCTTAAAGTAGTCTTTGTGTAAGTATATTTTGTAATGCTAAATCAACCTACCATACTCAATATTCTTTATTTAGGTTTATTTTCATCTTATTCATTGGTATATTTAAGTTTGGTAAAAATCTTCTGGTTTATATTAAACTTTGATTTAGATTCCGTAAACCGTATGATTAAAGCTACTGAAGCTGCCGATTCTATTGTCGGTGGAGACGTCAGAGTAGACAACTCAGCTCACGCCAAGAAATTCTACTCTCAAAGAAACATGTATATTATCCTTTCTTTATATCATCTTTTATTTTCTAATATTACTCTTTAGGTACCTCACTGGTTTCACTCTTTTACTTTCTTTGTAAGGTTCAAACATATTTCATGTTTATCGCATTTTTAACATATTCAAATATAGAATTTTGAACCATACCTTCTCTATTCTTTTGGCTTTATTGACTGCTGAAGAAAAACTCGAGGTTTTAACTAAAACTGTAATTTAGCTTTCACTAATGCCTACCAACTATTATTAACTCAATGTTTTAATAGCAACCCTCTACCAGTAATGATATTGCCAATGTTGAAAAATACCAAAAGGAAATTGAAGAACTTAAGGGACAATTGGCTGAAGCCAAGAATAAGGTTGCTGATTTCGAAACTTTGAAAAAGCAAGCTGATCAACAACACAAAGAATATATGAACTTGGCTGATCGTTTTAATGAATTATCCAAGGGTCAAGAAGTTGAAAATAAGAAGAGTGCTTAAATGATCTAGCGTGTTGATCATGAGCATCGCATATCAAACTATGATCATACTGACCTTGTTTACATCCCAAATAGCATGCTCATTCAAATTTAATAAATTCAAAATTCTTTTATATACAATTTTATTAAATTTAATTTTAGATTACTGAGTCGAATTATCTATTATCGATGTGATATACATATAACTATCTTATTAAATTATAACTTTTGTTAATTCATCATTAATAATATCAATTTCTTCATAATATTTAATACCAACAATAACAAAGTGTAGATACATTTACCAATTTTAAAGTATTGTTGTAAACCATTAACCGAGATTTATTAAAGTTTTAATTTTGAATTACAAATGTAAAATTATTAGGGCAGAATAAACAAATTTAAATAATTTTCTCACATCATGTTCAATTATTAATTGAACATTATATATTTGGAGAATAAATATATAAAATTAAGTCTAAGCCTACATTATAGATTGTTCAAGTTGTTGACATGACTAAACAATACTAAATGGAAGAATTGTAGACTAATTATAAATTAACAAACCAATAGTGCAAAATTATTTAATGTTAAACTAAATGTTGAATATTATAATATATATTTTTTGAATAATGCAAATGTACTTTGTTCAGGTCAAAGTTTTAAGAGTGGAACATGCATAATATATTTTAATATATTTGAAAATTTTTATTATTTAATTAAATGTTTATTTTTTCATAATTTTTGAAATTAGGTAATGAACTGATATATCTATTTAATAAAAATTATATTTAAAAATTAAAATTGTTAAGAAAAATACTCCAGTTGAATTCATAAATATATTAATTACTTATAATATAAGAAATGATAAAATAATTAAAATATTTTTTGATGAATATTATTAACCTGTTAACTATATTGAAATGATAATCATTCAAATCAACTAATAACTTGATATAAATTTATTATCTTATTTATAATTTATCAATAAGATATATTTTTATTAAAATAGTTTTAAGAATTTTAACATAAGTGATTAAAATTAATAATAAATTATCCTTGATAAGGATAATTTATTTTTTTAAAAAATAAATTAAATTATTATTTAATAAATATATTTATATTAAAAATAATATGAATTAAGTATTCTTACTATATAAAAGATATAGTTAAATTTTGGATAAAAAGTTTTAATTAAATCTATATATAAAATTATATCATCATTTATATTATTATTATTTAATGATAATGTTGAAATTCATACTATAATTTAATGAGTTAATTTTAAATGATTAAATATAATTACCAATATTTTAAACATTTAAAATAATAATATTAATAATATTCAGCTAAGATATTAAAATTCTTTGCATAATATCAATCAAATAATTTGATTATTAATTATTAATTATATTTATTTAATATAGAAATATAATTTTGAATTTAAATTTCAAAATATTTAGTTATTTTAATAATATAATTTATAAAAAAGAATACAGTTTAGTTGTATTCTATATTGATAAAAAGTGTTCATTGAATAATATTTCTACTATATATACATCCAATCAGATTATTTTTTTATAAAACAATTAATTGTAATATTAAAAAATGGATTTATGATCAAAATATTAGTCTTTAATATTAATATTAAACTTTGGAAATATATTATTAATAGGTAGAGTCAAAAATATATGACTCAGTGTATTACAAACTAAATTATAAAAAATATTCCAATCCTAATTAATATTATACATAATTAAAAAAATTGATGATATACATTAATAATATATCATACTCAGTTGATCAGAAAATAGATTTATTATAATTATATTTTTATGTTTATATCAATGAAAAATTATTAAAAGTATATTGCATTCTAGAAAAGGATATATAGTGTATATTACTTTATTAAATACAATGATATGCTATTATAGAAACGTTACTTTTGATTTTAATTCTTATGAATATAAGTGTTAATAATTTTATAAACTTCAGAACTATATTTTCTTGAATCAATAAAATATTTATATTAAATTCTTATTGGTTATATTACCAATATTTGTTATTTTGAAATTTTAATTATAATGATGAAATTGATTATTATGAATGATGTATTTGAAATCCCATAAAATGAAATAAAGTTAGAGTATGATTGGATTATATTAATTTGATAGATAATCAATCATATCTAAGATGATCATAATAATAAGTATAAATTATCATTAAAATTGACTTAAGATCCAATAACTAGCACATAATAAATAATAGTTAAATAACCAGAACAGATAAAAACACACAGCAATGTCTTTCTTACGCTCTGCTCAATTTGGATTAAGAACTTTAAGAACCTCTTTCCCTAAGAGTGCTCCCATTCACACCACTGCTCTTGTTCAAACTCCCATCACTCACAGCAATGCAGTTGCTCCCAAAAATAACAATGAATTGATCGCTACTCCTGACAATGCTTCAGATTATGTTTTGTCTACCGTCGATAAAATTGCCAATTGGGCTCGTCAAGGTTCTATTTGGCCCATGACTTTCGGTTTAGCCTGCTGTGCCGTAGAAATGATGCACATGGCTGCTTCCCGTTACGATCAAGATCAATTTGGTATTTTATTCCGTGCCTCTCCCCGTCAATCTGATGTTATGATCGTTGCTGGTACTTTGACTAACAAAATGGCTCCCATTCTTCGTAGAGTTTATGACCAGATGCCTGAACCTCGTTGGGTCATTTCAATGGGTTCTTGCGCTAACGGTGGCGGTTATTACCATTACTCTTATGCCGTAGTTCGTGGTTGTGACCGTATTGTCCCTGTTGATATTTACGTTCCTGGTTGTCCCCCAACTGCTGAAGCCCTTTTATATGGTATTTTCCAATTACAAAAGAAAATGAGACGCTCTAGAACTCTTCGCATGTGGTACAGAAAGTACTAAATCCTATTTTTATCATCAGCAACAATAATTTTTATTTTTTTATTCAAAAATTTATAAATCCAACTAATTTAAAAATATAATCTTAAACACTATTATTACTTTATTATCTATTTATGATTTCAGGTTTACATTTTAGCCAGCTTTAGTCAATTTATTGTTTTTATTATAGTGTATCGCAAATGTCCCATTGTATGATGATATATACCAGGGCGTACTCAATTTGACTTTATTTTTTTTATCACTATGCATTTTAATATATGAAAATTTTGAGTTTGTAATATAGCTTATCATTGACACTAATTATTATATTTTTCTCATATAATAGAAGCAAACATACTTTGCAAGAAATGGTATCCAATATTCCTGCTATATCATTGGGATAATAACTAATATACCTATATAAATAGATTATATAATATTTTTAAAGCCATTTGTGAGTTTTATAAATTAGTTTATCCATATCATTTTAATTGAAATTATGGCTATTTATTGATTTAGCATATTAGTCAGATTATTTTATTCATTATATTTTTTATGATCTATATATTAAAAAATCTTCAACAAATCCAATACTATAATTCAAATCTTGAATAATTAAATATAATTAGTAATATTTATTATTTTTTATCTGATTTACTCTTTTATTATTGTTCATTCAAATATATTATCAATCCAATATTATCATATGGTCCCATAATTTAAAGGATTATTTATAAGAACTCCAATTCCAGTCCACTTGATTGGGTACTATTTTTAACAATAAGATTTTTTTTAAAATTCATTTATTAAAAATTTAACCTATTATTCAATAATATATATCAAATTATTTAATAAAACTAATTCCAAGACATAAAGCTTTTATAATCATTATTGACGTTTATATTATTTAGATTTTTTCATTTAAATTTACATATATTATTTAAACACTATTTCTTTTTTTGGTTATAACATAAAACTATAAATTGTCAGCATTAATTATATAAAAAAATATTTATTTTTATTCTTTAGCAAAATTTTTAATAAAAATATTATATAATATTACTAAATTATTTATAATATAAAAAAACGAAATGAAATCGTTTAAATAATATTAAAGATGAAGAACACGGGTGTTGAACAATTTTTCATTGATTAATTCAAGAATATGACTCAATTAGAATATTTCTTAGACCAGTTTATATTTCTATTTAATATTATTGATATTTTAATTATTATTTGATTTGATATTAATATTTAATTATAATTTTGAATTCAAAGTATTATCAAATATTGAAATAGAATTATTGTGAACATTTTGGAAAATATAATTTACATTATTTGTTAAGTAAAATATTAATAGTATTATTTCATTCAAATGTATCTATATAAATTTTTAAATAGAGGTTTATTTCGCTTTTATTTTTATTTTTTTAATGTATAATATATTTCAATTTAAAAATTTATCTAATTTTACTAGTTTACATGTGTTTTAATTAATTTCAAAGCATATTATTTTTCAATTATCAGATTATTTATATCAAATTCATCATGATATGAACGGATTTCATACCTTAAACAAATTATTATATCTCCAATCTATGTTTGAATCATATTATAAATATTAAATCACAATTATAGGGATATTTGTCCAATTTTTGGTAATATTTAAATCAAATACATTTTTAAAAATATAAATATCTAAAACATCGGTTAAATATATGAAAGGAATATTAAATAATTGAATGGATGCATAGCTAAATAATTATAATGCAAGTTTTATCATCTATCAAAATATATATCTAGAGAATATGCTTTATTCTATATATATTTAATTTTAATTGTTAATTGGGGATATGATTGGATATATCATTTGAAAATTCATATAGTGTGTCATAAAACATTTTTAATTGTAAATAAAGCTATTTTGAAGATCAGTGAAGATTACTGAGGTGGTAATACTTCTCCCAAGAAAAGAGTGCGATCAGTACTACCAGATAGGATAATAGGTTCACTTGGATGAAAGTCAACTTGATTGACACATCCTTTATGACCTGGAAGTTTATATAAAATAGCTTTACTATCAACATCCCAAATAGTGACTGAACGATCTGAACTTCCACAGGCAATTTGAGATCCATCAGAGGACCAGCAGGGTTTAATCAAATTCTTTTCAAACCCATGAGGAGCGCCTTTAAAAATAGAATTGTCAGCAACAAATTAATGGATCTACTGAGATTAAGATTACCTTCAAAAATATTAACTAATCTTTCGTTAGGGACAAATGGTCTAATATCCCAAATTCGCACTATAATAGAGAGTCAGATACGCTATAGTATCATTTAAGTGTCAAAATAATACCTGTGTTATCCATAGAATTAGAGAGTAAAAAGTTACCATCAGGGCTCAGTCTTAATCCTGTGATGGTATCTAAGTGACCGGTAAGAGTGTATGAAACTTTATTTTGCTTTAAATCAAAAGCCTAAAAATATTTAATTAATAAACAATAATAGAAAATTTTGATTATAACAGTACATATATAGTATTATCCAAGCTTCCAGCAAAAACCATATCACCAGCATCGCTAAAACAAACGGATGTAACTTGATAATCTTGCTCAAATGTTTCTACTGATAGTTTGCGTCTAAGATCCCAAATCTAAATTAATCTATTAGTATTTAGAAATCAAAATTAAAGTAGTGCTATTTACTTTGATCGTTCTATCATCACTACCACTTACTAAAACACCTGATCCAGCAAATTTCTTTTGACAATTCACAGAATTGACAATATTTGAATGTTCCGCAAATTTTTTAACACGATTTCCAGTTTCATGATCCCAAACAGCAACTGTACGATCCGAGCCACAAGAGTAAAGTTGACTACATTCAAGTTAGAATTTGAAAAATGGAATGCATCAATTAAAGAAACCTTGAATCACTGTTCCAATCTAATTCTAGAATTGCTCCTTTGTGACCAGACAATACCCCATAGTTTTGATTTTCTTGATATGTTTTCCAAAGAACTAGAAATTAACAATTAGTTTGATGTAAAAATTCAAACAAAATATACCGACATATGTTTTTATCAAAGGAGCCAGAAGCAATAAATTCACCAGTTGGATTAAATTTGCAAGAGAAGACTTCCCCCTATAAAAAATGTAAATTGACAAGATACATAATGATTGAAAATTAATTACACTATGTCCTGACAGTTGAATAATTGGACTATTCAATGAGGATGTTCTAGGAACCTGCCTTAAACATTAATAATGATTATGAAATTGATAAAAAAAATTATAACCTTATGAACTAATGATTTATTATTTTTATTGTCTTGCTGAATCAGAGCTTGGCTAGGAATATTGTCAGATTTAGGTTTTTTGGCCACTACGACCTGATTAGCATTATTAGAAGATTGCGGTTCAGGAGATTGACTAGCTCTTCTTTTATCCATTTTATATGTACTAAGTTATTTTTCAATACAAAGCTATATTCAATGATATTATTATGTATTATAATTACCAACAATCCTCGGTTTTTTATTTTATTGAAATCTCATTCTTTTTTATGGGATTGAATTTACCTTTCTATCATTAATATTCAAAAATATATATCCATAATTCAATAATAAATATTAGTTAACCAATATATTTTTTATATTGGCTATCAACATAATTTTCTTGATATTAGTTGATAGTGAATAAAACTAAAATATTGTTGAATATAAAATATATTCACAATCAATAAATACAAACTATGCTCTAAAAATTAATTGATATAAAAATATGGAAAAGGATATTTATATATATTCATAGATATAATTTAATATGTTTAAATTGTGTTCTTAATCTGTAAAAGTTTATGATATTCTATTTAATGTATATAAATAATTTCTATAAAATAATAAAGATATTATCAATATCCAATTGTATAAAACAGAAATGATAGAGTTGGTCTCAGATTTTGTAAAAAACAATTAATATTTTGTGAATAATGTAATATCAAATAGAAATAAAACGAGAAATGTGGCTAAAACTACTAAAACAGGATTATATGAATTCTACAAGCTTAATTTATAAACTATGTTAAGAAATAAAAGGAGATCTTTAGTTGATCTTGAGAAGTTCCTATTTAAAAAGAAAAATTAATATAAGCTAAAATAATAATAATAGATAGTGTACTTACAACTTCGAAGATTAAGGTGGCGTTAGGAGGAATCAAACCAGGGTAACCACGAGAACCATAGGCGTAGTCTCCGGTGATGGTAAGCTTGGCCTTTTCACCTAAGCTCATAGTGGGAACACCTTCATCCCAACCACTAAAATAAAATTTAGATAAAATATTAGTGGGAAGAGAAATTAGGATTACCGGATGACTTGACCAACACCAATCTTGGTAACGAAAGGAACGCCACGATCAACAGAGGAGTCGAATTTCTTTCCGTCAGTCAAAGTGCCGGTGTAGTGCATTTGGACGGTATCACCAGGCTTAGGGAAGTTGACACCATCGCCAGCTTTAATAACTTCTTTAGTAACACCCATGATTTTAGTAATTATTCTTCAATTAATTCAAAACTATAAAGCACTTTAAGCTTAGTTTTTAATTTATAATTTAGATTACATCATCATTTTATGTATTTACCTAATTTTGACTAACCAATCAAATATCAGAATTTTAGTATTTTCGCAATGTCAAACAAAATAGATTTTAAATTTTATTTTATAATATCAGTTCAATCATAATTTTGTAAAATTTTAACCTTAAATGTTTTTTTGATCAATGAATGAAAATATATGATATTAATATATCGTATTCTAATGTTGACAATATAATTGATTATACATTTTCTCGACTCTAGATATGGAGTTTAATAATAGAGTATTTAACAAAATGTGATTAAATTTCATAATTATACCATTGAACTTTACTTCACTACTTAGATTAAAAGATACATTGTTTGTATACAAGATTATTAATTAAAGTGAATACAAATTAATATAATTTTTTTGATATATAGTATTATTTTGATGTACAGTTTATTTAATACCTTATCTCAATTATCAACAATTTATAATTAATTCAACATTGGTTAAAATTTTCCCGTTTCTATTACCAATAAGCTTAACTAACTTTATTAAATAATGTTTATTTAAATCTTGATTTAATCAAGTACATTTAATAAAAATGGAATTTATCCATATTATTCTACATTATGGATGAATAATAAAATATTGATCTTGAAAATAAACATCAAAGAAATTGATGTCAAAAATAATATTTTTAAAATTATGTTATAAGTTATTAATATTAATTTATTAATATCTAAATATAGTGTAATTGTAACTATAATTTGATAATAAATATTCCAAAGTTATTATTGAATTTTGAATTAATTCAATAATTGAAAGATTTACATAATATTGTGATATTGTAATTATTAGTGATATTTGAAAAAAAATCATATTTTATCTCATCAAATCACACAATATTTAAGTCTTAATTTTAAAAGAATATGCAATATTATAGAAAACATAAATAATATATTAAATAGCATATACCTGTTTCAAAACTTAATCTAAAAGTAATATATCGATAAATTAAAATAAATGAAATTTGATATACATACATGATGTCACATAAAATAATTTCATAGCATAATGCAGTTGTCAAATTATTATTTTTAAAAATTAAGGATTTTGAACAGATACTTGCAGATATTCAATATCAAAAATTACCTTGATTTACTTTGTAAAATAAAAATTAATCAGTACTCTTTAAAAAAATTACTGTTTATACTTAAATGTGAAAAATACAGTATTTAAAAAATTATTCGAGATAATAAGAATTAGTGTTCATCTAGGATTTGTTAAAACGTCTAATTTTTACAATCATAATAGAAATTTCAAAAAATTTTGTGCAAAACATATTGAGCACCCTGATATCAAATCTAATTTCTATTTAAAAGCATCTAATAAAGTAATAATAGTGTCATTAAAATATTTAATAATAACATTGATAACTCTTACCAAAATTATAATATAATATTATTGATATCGACATTGGTAATTCACTATTTCCATCATAGCATAATTATATTCAATACACTGAATCTAATTTTTATTCCAGAAAAGAAAGTAATGCTATATAAAATAATATAGATATGAATAAATATCATAGTATCATCAAATTAATTATTTGCATGTTAATGAAAAGTTTTTAAATATCATATATTCAATGATCAATTAAGCAATAATTGGGAAATTATAAAATAAACAGGAATTACAAAAATCACATAGACAGAATTTATAATACTGGTTTAGTAATAACAGAAAATTTTTAATTTGTTGATATTAATAATATCAGCTTAGTATCCATTTACAACAATCCATTATAAATATTCATCAAAATTCACAGACATTCCTGTATATATAAATATAATTAAATACATCTCAGTAAATTGACATTATATATTCTGATTTAATATAATAATGGAGTAAAATTAATAACAAACATAAGGTATAATTCAAATGAATTGGTTATTTTTTAATTAAAAATTGTGAATCATGATGTGAACTAGAACAGTAAAATACAAATGAATATGAAAATTGAGGGAATTAATATAAATTTAGCTGATTTAACATGATTCAAAACAAATCAAAGAAAATTAATTCTTCTTTCAATTTCATTGAATGTAAATAATCAGTCTTAAACTATATTTGTAAATAACACTATAATCAATTAATCTTATTATTGCTAATCCTTCAATCAATGGTACACTCTCCTACAAGTAAGCAAATTATATTATATCTAATAACTTACCTTATCGTTTAAATTATTAATAATATTTCCATTTATTCAATTTTTCTTAAATTTTATTTAGGTAGCCCCAATGTTGAATCTGACTTGAAAATTCAAACCTTAGATCCTTCTACGACTTCTAATATC
The DNA here is from genome assembly GCA_000697335.1 of Conidiobolus incongruus B7586. Classification (NCBI taxonomy): domain Eukaryota; kingdom Fungi; phylum Entomophthoromycota; class Entomophthoromycetes; order Entomophthorales; family Conidiobolaceae; genus Conidiobolus; species Conidiobolus incongruus. The sequence goes on along the minus strand of JNEM01011548.1, from coordinate 3,405 downwards.
GATAAAGCCATGAAAACAGAAGAATATCTTCATGAAAATGCTAATTCAAATATCGATAAGCAGTTGTTAGAAGATGAAAATACTTTAGTTAGTAATTCTGAAGAGGAAACACCTAGTCCCATAGAAAATTCTGATTTTAAGCCTATATCTAACGAAGAAGAATCATCTAGTAATTTATTTGCTTCAACAGAACAGTCCAATTTTCTACCTTCAGATACGCATTCTTCAGATATGTATTTGGAACCAAAAGGATATTCCACAACTGAAGCCACGGCTCAATTATTTGAATCCCCAACTATTGCTCCAGAAAATCTGATAGAACCAGTTGCTCATTTATCCATTCAAGAAATTAAAAATACTTCAAGGAAGCCCTTGATTTCTCCTCCTCCACCACCTTCCCCTTCTGGGTATAATAGACTTCCCCATTTGAGAGCAAAAAGCGTTCCTTCAACACCTCTCTCACAGTCCAATTCATCAAGCCCTGTTGGATTCTTTCCTCCTCCAGATACACCCAACAATGAAGTGCCTAAAGCACCACTTAAAGGAATTTTGAAACCTGCTGTGCAACCCGCTTCATTTTCTAAACGCTCTTCAATACTCTGGAAGCAGCAAAAAGATAAGTTGTTTGGCAAAATGGGTCTTTTCGGTAAAAATGAAGAAATTCTTTCAACTCCAGTATCATCCCTTTCAGACCCCTCTCATCCTTTGCACTCTACAAAATTGAAACGAGTTAGATTTTCAGTACCTTTGCTTTCCACTAACTATATCGTTCCAAACTCTTGTAGAGTGATGATTCCAGCTCCAGAAAATACAAAGCAATACACCCATCGAGACATTTTAAATTGGTACATGTCGATTTGCCATTCTGTGGGTGAGCTTCCAAATGAAACCCTAGTAAAATTATTCATTGAAGGAGTTGCACAGCCTTCGATTACTCATATCAACTTAGTTGGTCACCCATTAACCTACTTGAGCTTAATTCCCGTAATTGACATCTTCCCCTTATTGCCGCATTTAACTAAATTAGAACTCGACGATTGCCAATTAGATGATAGCTGTCTCAAAGTGCTCAGTCATGGACTCTTAATAATGGATTCAGTATCTTATCTCAGCTTGGCTAATAATCCTAAAATCACATCTCAAGGAATTCAGTATCTTGCGGTATATTTAGCGAATACCAAAAGACTTCTATATTTAGATTGTTCATTTATCCAGCTCAACAAAAATAGTGTCCACTATCTTTTAAATTCTATTAAAGATCAGCTGCCTAATTCTGCAGGATCTCCAAAAAATTCAAATACCAAGAGCTTCTTAGATACTGAGTCCTTTTCTCTTGAGCTTTCTGACATATTCTCATCTGACAGACTGGAAACTTCTCCAAAACTCGATTTTGATCCCAAGAAAAGTAATCACACACTTGGATTAAAGTACCTCAAATTGAATAGATGTTCAATGCGAAGTTCTGAATTGGCAATATTAAGTCAAATAATTCATGAGAGCCACTTACAGCAGCTTTCGCTTTGTGAAAATAAGATAGGTTTACTTAGCGCGGATGCTATCTCTGAATTAATTCGTCCAAAATATCCTAGCACCCCGCCCAGTTTATCTCCTGGATCACCAAGCACCATTGAGCCCAAGTTGGCTTCTATGATGACACCTCAACCAAGATATAGCCATCTGACACACTTGGATCTTAGCAAAAACGAACTTAAATCAGATGGTTTAATTCGTATATGTGAAAATCTCAAGCTCAATACCCAACTAAAATCATTGAATTTGAGTCAAAATGGAATTACAGAAATAGGATTTATTAAGCTATGCGAGGCTTTGGTAATATTAATATACGTATGTTGTTTAATTTAGACTAATTTTTGATAGAAATTCAATATGGGCTTAAAATCTCTTGATTTGTCACATAATCCAATTTGTGGATCTAATTTGGATGGCGTAAGTTTATCAATCTTATTTATCACCTAAATTAATTGCTCATGGTTTTTAGTTCATATGCCTTAAATCCGCTTTAGCATTCAATCGTACTTTAAAATCCCTCTTTTTAGCGGATACATTGATGACATCTGAGGATGCTATTGCATTGGCTGAAGTATTACCAGAAACAAAGCATCTTAGTAGATTAGATGTTTCACAGAACCCGGAATTAGATTTGGCAGGATTAATGGCTCTTTCAATTTCCATTAAGCTCAACTATAGTATCACCTGCTTAGAAGTGACCATCCCGGTATTTTTTACAAATGTTTTATTATTATATTGTTCACTAATATTATATTATATAGCCTGATCAGCCTGAGTATTCTCAATTGGCACAGGATATGCTAAATACATGTATTAGAAATACTCAATTAGGAGATCATTTTACAATTTTGTAATTTTGATGAATAAAAAGTTAATTAATATCAATTGATTTGTATTTTTATTAAATATGCATATGATATTTAGACAACCTTCATTAATAAAAGAAAAAGTCATCATTGTCTAACAAAACTATGATTTGCAATTTAAAAAAAAGATGATAATATATTTTAAAATTAATTTTAAAATATATTAATAATGGATTTTATTTAAATATTTCTTATAAATATCCAAGAATAATTTTTAGTATTGCATATTATTAGTAAATATATTGAGATTTATTTTGAGATTTTATACTAACCCACAAAAATAAGTCATATAATAAAAATCACATATATATTTATTTATAATATAAATAATTTTTAACTAAATTAATTTAAATTAAGATATATAATTAAAATATAATACTTGATTATAATAGGTTATATTTAAATATATTTGATATATTATTGGTTAATATATTAAATTTTAAATTTTAAATAAAGTGAGTTATAAATTTGTGGGTTTATAAGTTAAAAGGGTATATAAAACAAAAATTACTTAAATCTTTTTTTAATTAAATTATTATTTTAAATAATATTAGTATTAAAATACTTGAATCCCTTTTTAAAAAATTTACTTATATATTAATTAATTTTATAATAAAGGTAAATCAACTTATAAGATTATTAGAAATATTAATATTAATTAGTTTATTATAATTAAAGCTAATAAAAATTTTAATAAAGATATATTTAGATTTAAACTTAAATATATTAAAATTATAAATAAATATAATAAAAAGTATATTTATAGGTTAGTTAATATAAATAAATATAATATTATTATATATACTTTATATTATAATAGATATTACTTATATTTTAAGAAAAAAATACCTTTAACTACAAAAATCTTATTATAAAATTAAATAAGAGTTTAAATATTTTTACTAAAATTGAAATTAATTAAATAATTTAAAAAAACAAAAAATTACTTTATAACTATTATATTATTTTAACTTGATAAATAAAATAATAGGTAAATTATAATTTAAAA
>JNEM01011547.1:0-14614 GCA_000697335.1 Conidiobolus incongruus B7586 | reverse complement strand
TTTATAAATAAAATATTAAACTTTAATTTCTGAAAAAAATCTTAGATATTAGAAGTATACTCAAAGTATAGAAAAGGGTGATTAATAATAATGCAGAGTATTAATTATACTTGATTTATTTACTTTCGGCAATTATATTCAAATTTCATTTTGAAATAATACCATTACTTAAAATCTGGAATAATATTATTATTTATTAAATATTATAATAATGAAAATAGGCATTTTTATTTCTGATTCAAGTACGATATTATTAAATAAGTAAGATATTAAACAAGAAATTAGATATTGATAAAATTTGTACCAATAATATACAAAGTCAATGGTAAAATAGCAAATATATTGGTTTAATATTTTATAATCAATTCATTAATTAAAATTTGATGAATAAATATAAACAAATTGGAATCCCATAATATATTCTCAATTCAATAACCTTTTAAATAGAGTAAACTGGATTAGGCAATTTAAACATCACTACTTATGAGAATAATTGAATTGTAACATAATATATTGGTAGGGTATTAATCAAAGGATTATAGTTTTCTATATATTTTTATATAGACTTAGTTAATGACTTCAACCTACAAACATTCTCCAGTATTATTCAAAAAATATACGGCCAAATGGCTATATTTATATCCAAAATTTTACACCACATCCTTGGCATTAAAACAGAGATGGAGTGATGAAGAGTTAAAATTATTGCAGAAAGGGGTTCGATTGTATGGTAAAGATTGGCATCAAATTAGTGCAAACTTGCTTCCTGAGAGAAATCCCAATTGTATTAAAAACTTATGGAATAAGAAATATAGCAAAATATCTAATAAGTATAATCCTCATATCAATAAAGAGATAGACAACCATCTTTCGGTACTTTGGTCACCCGAATTGGATAATTTGGTTAAACTATGCATTCATACTAATTTTAAAGATTGGGAAAAAATCAAGTTACTTCACTTTCCTAAGTTGAGCAAAGAAGAGGTCAAGCAGAGGCATAAATATTTGACGATGAGTCGTAGTAAAAGGAACTGGAGTTCCTTAGAAACGAATCGCCTTTTCGAAGCTATCGAACTACTCGAAAATGACTGGGGCCTAATTAGCAACCATGTTCAAACACGATCACCCAATCAATGTCATATCAAATTTCTCAGATATATTAAATCTAAACCTAAATCTCTTCCAAAAGATCAAAATGAATCAATCCTAGGACCAGATAATCAATCATCTCAAAGTGAACTAATTGATACCATGATAGCTGACTTTGTATTAAAGTATGGTGAACGATGGAATTTAATCAGTTTAAAATTTCCTATCAACTTATCACCGTCTCAATTAAGGGCGAGATATCAACAAAAGCACCGGCATATATAACACACTTCACCTGATCTAGTAGATTAACATTGTTCAATCAAAAAACCTCTAGTGTAAATTAATATTTAAATAAATGATTAAATCTCATAAATTATTTTCATAATTTCTCCTCAATATCATAAAACATCATAAGTGATGTATATTAATGTTAATTGGTTTTTCACCACGTATTAATAAGCAAATTAATTTGTAATAAAATATATTTTAGGATTTAAGAAGCAGAAAAGTAACAACTTCTATCAGTTATTCCCTATCATATTGTATAGACATCCTACTGGTATAAATTTCTTAATTCAATAAAATTCCCCTTCTATTGAACCAATTGAATCTACGCTTCCGTGCACTTTTTTTTCACTTATCTAATTCATTAGTATATATTATCATTAAAATTCTCTCTTAGTCTTGTTGTTTGCTTATGTGCTGTATTTCAAATTTTATAGCTTCAGCTTAGATTTCTACCTTGCGATTGAATATCTTCAAACTCATACATCCAATATTGCCTAATATTTGATAATATATTGAAATATTATTTATAAAAATTAAGAAACTATTTGATCATTTGAATAACAAATGATAATCAATATAATTTAGAAATAATCATATATTATTTATTATTATTATTATAAATTAATTCAAATAATCCAATTGAATTTTTTAGTATAATTACTAGTATTTTGCTTGTACCAATTTCGTTCAATAAAAGTCAATTCGTTGCTATGATTGACTAGTATAATGGTTGAGGTTTCAGTGCCATAACAGCAACCTTTTCTAATATGTTTATCTACATAAATATCATCCAATTGCCCATGAGTTTTTAAATTGGAGCTCGATTGAGGCCTATACTATATTAATAATCAATGTTATAATTCAATAAGAATATTTACCCTAATAAATGTAATAGTTTTTCAATTATTAAATCCCAGTCAGTGTTCTATATTAAACATTAATAAGCATATTGCATGAATATGTATAATATTTACTTCGTTAATAATAGTTTTAAATTGGGGTAGTAATTTTTGAGCTCTTATCGTATTAGAAGGGTAGCCCAAATTACTTAAGATGTGAGCTTCATTATCTTTAATTAATATAGGTTTGATTTCATCATAACCTTCACCTACACTATTTTGTAAATAACCAAAGGTTTGCTCTTTAATGTTCCCAATAAGTAAGGCAAATCCAGCGTATACTTCGGCAACTTTCATTACTGAGGCTAAATACTGTTCAGAGGTTTGATCGCTAGTTAAGTAATTGGTAACCAAATATCCTCTAGATAAGAATTTTTCAAAACTATTGGCTATAGGTGAAGCGGTAGGTTTTAACCATAAATTATTTAAACAACTTAATTTTCCCTCTTTACTCAATCCTAACCAAGTACTCGCTAATTCATATTGTATAATAATGTCAGAATTATCCTTTTCATTAGTTTGCGAAGTCGAAATTTTAGAAGTTCTATCGTCAGTCGAAGATAAAATAGCCACTTCCTTATTATCTAATTTCCACCAATGAGCTGAAGTGGTAGATCTCTCCAAAACTTCATCTCTGTTAAATACCATTACACTATATGAATTAATATTATATTTAGTATAATAAAATAATTATATCGATTAACCATAATTACAATTTAATCGTTGGATGGTCTTTTGGATACCACCAAGAAGTAATACACATTTTTTCTTTATTATTTTTTAATTGTTGAGTTTAATCAAAAAATAAATTCAATCATTTTAATTTCTATTATAATTTAAACTTTGTTCCTAAAAATCAATCAAATCTTATGCCAATTGGTCATAAAAATTGTGAAGAGTATTTGAAATATCAATCAATATACAATATGATTTTGATCAAAGTTGGATATTGCTTTAAATAAGTGTATATAATATTTTAAATAATAATTGTTTTTATTTAACAAATATCATAATAATCTTCAATCATCAAATTATATATTTACATTATTGTATAGAACTCATTAATAGTTGAAAATGATTCCAGATTCTGAGCATTGGTGAGCTTTAAATTTATGTATTTACAAAATATTGAAATGCAAGTAATTCCTTTCTAAGTCAATTTGAATAGTAAACATATATTATATTCTAATAGTTTTTTCAAGACTTTGATATTCAATCAAAATGCACCTATAATTTTGTGAAACAGTGATCGAGAATTTATTCTAAATAGTGTAATATAATCATGGATATATATTGCCAAAAATATTATAACCATTCAAACAATACTCTAGGAAAGAATATTTAGTGTTTGATAGTATTTATTATAAAGCATCATAATACTTGAATTACAGGAATAAAAATTGTATCTATTTCTCAACGATTATTACTATAAAATTTAAATCAGTATAAATATTAATATACTATGTTTTATTGTAAATAAAATATATGTACGAACTTCGTTTCAAATTTAACCAATATCTAAATTTGCATATCTAAAAGTAAATATAATTAGTAAACAGTAAATTGATAAAACATAAAGAAAATGTATCATTTAAAGGATTTAAAATATTATTTAATCGTTACACAATTAAATAAAATTTCTAATCCAATTAATAGTTTTAATAATTATTACTATGATAATGAGTATTATAATAATATTAAAACTAGTTGATGTTGAATATGATATTTGATTTAGGCTCGCCTTTTACAATTCAACTCATACTAAGTAAATGAGCGAATCAAGATTAATAGCCATTAAAAACATATTACCGAATTTACCTTTTATAACATCAACCTAAAATTAAAAAAAGAAGGTTTAGTAAGTGTATTGAATTTCAAAAAAAAGTTATTATAAGTTCAATCAGATTGAAAACTAAAATAATAATCATATCAAATAATTATCTATATCTATTAAAAATAAAATTTTAAAATAACATTAAAATAAATTTCAAATTTTGGTCAGTACAAAATTTAAAATTGAATGAAATTTTAATATTATTAAATTTATTAATAATAGACTATGATATCTGATCAAACCTTTTACTAAATGGTCATCATAAATTATATCACGAAAAGATAAACATTGCTTACCATATAAAAACTATAAATTTTCATATTTTAAATAAAATAATATTCATACCAATTGTTAATTAATGATTTAGATAACTGGTAATTGAATACTATTATATTAAAACAGATTCTACCAAATCAAATTTATATTATGGGATAAGAATTTCAATATATTTTCTTTAAAATGACCTTATATTGTTACATTTCAAATATTATATTGCTTTTTATATATTTTACTCATAATTATTAAATATATTAAATTATTGATCGTATATAATATATTTTAATTATCTCAATGTAAAAATCTATTTAAAATTAGTGAATTATTTTACCATTTTTATCATTTATTACATAATTAGATCAATTATTGATATGATTATAGAAAATTATATATATAATAATTTGCTAACCAATATTTCAATAAATTTATATAAAATATGGTCGCATTTAATGATTAATTTATTGGCACAATTTTTCCGTTCCAATACAATACATGATTAAAATTAATTTGTTAATTTTGAATAAAATGAAAAATAATAATAATTGATGAATAATATTTATTTATTTTTCTTTTCTACATATCAAGTATATAACATATTTTTTAAATTATGTAGTATTTAAATAAACTATATCCAATTTTCTTCGAAATATTGGATTGATTAATAGTTAAATTGATTATATTTGAAATAAAACTAAATAGAATTATTTATTAATGAATCTTAACTATAATTGAAGGTATACTCAATATTTTAAAAATCATTCATTACTCATTTAATAAATAATTCAGGTTTTTGGTAAAAAATGAAATACTCTTAGCTATGCATTCACCATTTTAATCACATAAAGAATTTCATCTATTCAGGAACAAACAGAGCAGAAGTTTATTGATTATGCTTTGAATCGTATTTTCCTGACAAAAAAGTCATTATACAGTGTGTATGATTCAACACAACATATATCGCTTAGCTAAATTCAATTGTTTAAAATATTGTTATACTATATCAAAGATTAAGATTGCTTTCTAAAGTTCATTTAAACTATTTTGAATGATATTATTAATGATTACTCTTATGTATTTATTGATTTTTTCTTTATAAACTATATAGTTCGAGTTTGATAAATAAGAACAGAATTAATATCAATACTGAACAAAGTAATCAATTGACTAAGAAAATACAATTATCCATCAACCAGAAATTCACGTGATAACTGCCTCAATTGACTATGAATTTTAGTGTGATTTTGACGTCACAACTAATATAACCAGTCATACAAGAAAATTAAATATTTGCTCTAGTTCAATATAAATTAATATGGATATCACTAATAAAATGATAGTTTTCTTGTTTCAGAGCAATTGACTTAAAAATGATTCGTTCAATCTTAAAATCAGCTCCCAAGTACACTTCCTTGGTTAAGCCTTTCCAACAATTCAGAATGAGTAAATACTAGAACATATCATATCCTCCTTACAATACTTATCGCTTTAAAATTTATTAGACTCTACCACTTCCAACTATCAAAACATCATTGTTGAGACCCGTGGTTCAACCGGTCTTGTTACCCTCAACCGCCCCAAGGCTCTTAATGCTCTTTGCTCTCCCTTAATCGATGAATTGAATCATGCTTTAAACAATTTCGACAATGATAAACAGATTGGTGCTATCGTCATTACTGGTATTGAAAAAGCTTTTGCTGGTAAGTTTTATACGCTTTGAAATTTAACAATTACTAATTCTTACAAATATAGCTGGCGCCGATATTAAAGAAATGAAAGATACTGACTTCATTGATAACTATCAAAATAACTTTTTGGGCTCCTGGTGTGATATTCTTAAAATTCGCAAGCCTGTCATTGCCGCTGTTAACGGCTATGCTGTAAGATACTAATATCTATTTTGTCTTTAGCCAGTGATTTTAAACTCTATTTTAGTTGGGTGGTGGTTGTGAATTAGCTATGATGTGTGATATCATTTATGCTGGTGAAAAAGCCAAATTCGGCCAACCTGAAATCAAACTTGGAACCATTCCCGGTGCTGGTGGTACTCAACGCCTTGTCAGAGCTGTTGGCAAATCTAAGGCTATGGAAATGATTTTAGAAGGTAACTGGAACCTTACCGCTCAACAAGCTGAAGCTTCCGGCTTGGTTTCTAAGGTTTTCCCTGCCGACAAAGTTGTTGATGAAGCTATTGCTCTTGGTGAAAGAATTTCCAAGCTCTCACGCCCTATGGTCCAAATGGCCAAGGAAGCCATTAATCAATCCTTTGAACAAAACTTATCAAGTGGTTTATTGTTTGAACGTCGCTTATTCCAGAGTACTTTTGGAACTGTAAGATATTCATCTTAATGTATAATCAATATTTATTAACAAGATATTATATAGGCTGATCAACGTGAAGGAATGTCTGCTTTTGCTGAAAAACGTGAAGCTAAATTTAATCGTCTTTAAATTATTAATTAAATAAACATTTTATATTTCCAAGCATATAAATTTTTACTTTGAATCAAGTTTTTTCACTTTAACCCTGTCTGATTGGAGACTGATTAAAGTTTCATCTGATATTTTCATATAAACATTAACATAAATGCATATTCAATATTGGTACATAAATATTATTATCATAATCCACACATAACAAGTTGTAATATTAAAATTTGAAATATAATTTTATATTCTGATAAAACTCTATAATTATATTAATATAGAAATTATGTATAATATTGTGAAACTCTATATTTGAAGACAAATCTTTCATCACAGATACAATAAATATAAAAATGCAAAATTATGTATTATGATTGATATGTATAAATTATAAACAAGTTGAGCATATCGCTTTCAACAAAAATTTAATTGAATTTCTATTTTTTGTATAGTTTTAAAATGCCAATTTACTTGATAGGACTTTGCTTTTACTTACCACGATTACCATTTGATCAATAAGTATAATTATTAATAGCTTTAATAACTGAGCTTATATTGAAATATATATATATTAACAAATTTTACATAATGACATCCTTAAGAGTCAAAAACAAAGTCAAATAAATTATTAGTATTTTATGATTAAAACTTCTTTAATATAGTAATATTAAAAAAACAAAAAATATCGAATATATAAAAATTATAATGAAAGTGAAAATACATTAAGGAATTATAGTCATTTTAAAAGTAATCAAAATTCGGTTTGTGACAAATATAAATATGATATTTTATGTGTTTATTCAATAAAATATACATTTATAAGCAAAGCACACGTCAAAAATTGTATGCTCTTTACCATTCATAATTAAAACGTTGAAGAACTTGACAAGTGTCCTTTGCTTCTTTACGTGCTTTAGTTCTCATATAAAAGATATCGCAATCTTGGTTTGAGCAGATGACGTCCTGATGCAAGCTACCCTGACATTTTTGGCATTCTGTCCACAAACGCCTGAATCTAATTGCTGCTTCATTATATTCTTTTACCTGAATGATAGTTGGTTGAAATTAATCTTTAATAAAATAATTCAAACATTGCCTTTTGCATATATACTTGAACCTGATATGGTTTATATTTGGAGCATACGGCAGGAGCTAAATATGTTAAATTATATTCGATATAAAATAAATAAAAATTTACCTTTACTGGAATCTCCTCTAATAGGAGGTTTACATTTTAAACATTTTTCGACAATTGCAGCTTTGAAGAGTGGGGCAACTCCTTTAGAAAGACTTTGTTTTTGAGATCTAGTATGATCGCCAACGACTACAAAAGTTCAATGATAAATTTAAGCGAAAATAAAATCAAAAATACTTACATAGCTGATTGGTTTTATCTTGAAAGATAGGTTTAAAAATTCTTTCTAAAGATCTTTTAAACTGATTACCAAGTTAAAACTTGGTATCAATAGGAATGTTATTCTCTAAAACATATAATGGATCTTCTGCTCTTGCAAATACTTGCTTAGCTAAAAAATATTTTGGATTAAATTTAATTGATGTACCAACTAATACTTACAAGTTGATTCAATAATCACATAAGGTACGCGATCACCTAATGCAGGAGCAGATCCTATTCACGGTTTTAAAAACATGAAAAAATTATGGATATGCCAAATTATCCTGATCACTTTTCCTCGTTTTTTCAGCTAGTTCTGAATGAGGTTGCTTATTTATATAAGTTAAATATAAAATAAGTTATATTTAATTCCAATATTAGAAAAAGAAATATATTACAATCTTTTGAGAGTGATTTACTAATCGCTAATTTAGCCAAATCAATCTTGTTATTCAAAAGCGAGTAAATAGTCACATTGGTGAAATTGATAGCACCATTTACATTTCGATCGATTAAAGGCTTTCGAAGACATGTATCCATTACTGTTGATACTAATTTACAATTATCTCTACCAACAGTCTCAATGCCTTTAGTATCCATTTTGTCATATTTATCAGGATTAGTCCAATACATTCCAGCATAACGCTTTTCGCAATTAATAGGTAGAGCCAGTCAACATCTTCAAACTCGAGTTTAATGGGATTGGGGAAAGCTTTACTAATAAAGTTAGCTGCTTCTCCTTTCTTCATTACTTCTCTCAAATCATTTTCTTTAAAATTAACTATTACAGAATCAGTGTCACCATAAATTACAACTGATCTTTCATAATGCTTTTCAACAAGTCGTTTGATTTCATTAATCATCTTTCTTCCCAAACCGGCAACACTTGATGAAATTCGAAAACATGAGAATCTTCAAAAAATTGCCCCAGTAAATCCATAAACTGAATTGGCACTAATTTTCAGAGCAAGTTTTCTACCATCCAAAACTGCTCGTTTGAAAGGATCCTTTCCCTTTTTCAGATCGGCTTTGGCTCTTTTTCTAGCAGCTAACAATTCCTCCCAAATCATAGGTAAAATGCCCTTTTGAACTGTACTCTTTAAAAATTTATCATTAGCAAGCCTGACTATATAGTGAACGCTCGCTTGTAAATTGTATCTCTTGATTAATCTGTCATTTAGTAAAGCAGAATAGCATAGATCATGTGCCGTCATAATTGAAGGATATAGTGAAGCAAAATCGAGAGTGGCAATAGGTTGTTCATGGAATCCAGTTATGAGTTCGATTACAGTTGCTCCTTCATAAGCAACACCATTACTTCCTAGGGCAAAGTTAATTGTAAAATATATTTAAAAATTTCAGACTTACCTTGTCGTTCAATTGTAGGTATTAATAAATTGAATTGCACACATTTACTATATAATTGGGAGACAACTTTAATCTGTTGACCTCGGGAAAGAAAGTAATTGAAAAGGATACCAGTTACACGAGCCATTTCAAGATAATTGGTAAAACACATTAGTTTATCCATTAGTCTCAAAGGCAAATATGATTCCTAAAAATTAATATAATTATTTCAAAAATAAAACATATCAATTGTTACCTTTAAACAATATAGAGCCAATCTTCTTCGAGAACTAGCATCTTGTTTAAACAAATCTGTGATAATTGGGTAATATACGTCTTCCATTGTTTCGTCTATTAAAGTAGGTTATTATAAAATTTTCAATTAGTAATTTTATTAACCCAAGAAGCGATTGGATGCTGCATTCAAGGAATGAGAGCTTAGTTTGTAGTCAAGTCTCATAACTTGTAAAATATTGAGCTGAATACGGCCAATCATGTTAACATAGTTAGATTCCCTAGTATCATATGCTTTAGAAGAAAAGGTACTTTTATCAACCTTACATTTGAGATCTATTGAAGGTTGAGTCTATAAAAGAGATATTATCTGAAATATACATACTCTTAACTCTGCCCAATTAGGGAAATCTTTCAATTCCTAAATGACTGGATCTCTTCATCAGATAAGGAAGATCGAAATCGCTGTTATTATATCCAATAACTAAATCAGGATCAGCCTAATATAAACGTTGAAACTAATTCAATGAATATCTTTATAATATATTCACGATAAAAATAAATTTGTTCCATTCCTCTAACAGTTTTGATTCATCATCAAAGCACATTAAATCAGCACCAGCAATAGGTGAACATGATTCTAAAAAATTTTTTAATCAGAGGTTTAGTTCGACCATGAGTCTGGACAATATTTGCAATATGAATGACTGTATCATGCTCATGCTTTGGGAAGATACCTGGGCAACCGGCACATTCCATATCAAATCTTAAAGCACGAATTGTAGCAACCTTCGACCATTCCCCTTCTGGAGCATGACTAATAATATTGATATAATTAAAATATAGAATTAGACTTAAGTTTATATGAAAGAAATAAATATCACTCTGTGGTTATATCAATTTAGCAGCGAGATATGGGATTCCTTGCGACTTCGTATGTTTCCTTTGGAGTTTCAATCCAATTACCTCCGAGCACCTGAAACATATTTAAGATTAAAGGTTAAGAATAAAATTTAGTAGATAATACGTGTTTATCAATCATAAATCTTAAGGTATAGTTAAGCTTACTCTGATAGGTAGAAGAAGTGTATTGCTCAAAATCTACTGTTGTAATACCTTCCTCTACAATTCTTTTGGCTTGAGATATTCCTTTATGAAATGCAACAGTCAATTTATAGAATGAATTCCAAGTTATGAAATTCCAAAACTTAATATTTTTTGGCTAATCCTAGCTTAACCTCTTGTTTGGGTATTTTGCTCTATTTTATGATGTTAAATTTCAGCAATAAATATAAATATTTAAATCACATTGAAGAAATCTTTAAACTGCTTCAAATGTTTTCCCTCAAAGTCAGCGGGTGCAGGGAAATAAAAATAATGCGAAGAATTTAAAATTGTACAGCATATACTGTTACCACTCTATAAAAAGGTTTTAAAATATTATTCAATTGCAGATATATGCTTTAAATGCCTCTGTGATTCAAAACAATATGAAAACTGGTTTTTTATTAACTAAAAACTCTTGTATATCAAATTGCTGAAAAACTAATTGAAAGTAAATATGAAATAAATATTGAATAATATAAAGTACTTATAGAATCTCATTTAGGATTGAATTCAGGTACATGATATCTAGTCCATTCAGAACCATTATTCTCCTGTCTTAAATTATCCATTTTATAAAATTCTATACTTGACATTGAAAATAAATTCAAACAAAAAGGTATTCTGAAATACCATTTTCTTAGCAAAGTTGATAATCTTCTTCAAAAGTACCTTGCTGGAAATTTTTGTTTAAAATATTTTTATTATACTGAAAAATATAAGGAATTTAATATTATTTATGATAAGTCAAAATATTAAAACATAGGACCTATTATTATATAAATTGAATATTTAATATGTTTGTTAAAAATTTCAAATATATTTTTAATAAATTATTAAATATCTATACTGTGAATAAAGCTAAAAATATTGTAGAATTTTTATTAACTCACTATTTTTTTATTTGAATTTTAATTCAATCCCAATCATGAATTACATAAATAAATCCCACCTTGAATCATCTTTGATCCATTAATATAAGGCCAAAGATTAATTAATCTCAAATAAATTATATTAAAATTCCCAAAAATTAGTTTTTGGTAAGAAGAAATTTACCCTAGCTATTTATTTATAAAATATATAATAATCATTAAAATTGAAATATATATATATATATATATATATATATATCTGCCTAAAAAAATTTTAATAACTTTGAAAGATATTTGTAAAAGTTTAATGAAATCATAAAATAATGAGTAAATGAGATAGAATTGGATCTCTTGTTACCTAAAATCAAAAAAATTTTGTTATTATTACCACCCTATTGCATGCTTCAATATTTTACTGAATATTATAGCTGTTCAATCTATTATTAAAATTAAGTGATAAACACCATTTATCCTTATAATAAATAAAAATTAAAGCATAATTATTAAGCTTTTAATAATAAGTATATATTAATTTTAATAATTATAGCTACTATATGTGACTATAAAGTTGGCTATAAAATATACTTAGGTAAATTTGGAAGAAATAGTGTATTGAAAAGCTACATCATACTTCTGGGCTTCAATTACCCTCCTCCAGCTGCAAATCCTGTACCTAAGTAATGAGCTAGTGTTGAAAATTATCTCAAACTTTATATGGTACATTACCATCGGTTTGTAGTACAATAAAATTTTTTTCGTTAATTGAGTGCTACTATATGTGCATGATAAACTGGGTTCAATAATTTTTTTGCAGCATTGAGAACAATAGACATGACTATATGACCATATAGCTTGATAGCTAATTTATAATTTCAATTTGAATTGATCCAAGTGACAATGGTAATTAATTACCTGTTAATCTAATTCCACTGTGAAGATTCCTTTGACAAGATGTGTATTATCCTAGTGCTGGAAACTAGGATAATTGTATTGAATTAAGTTGGAGTGTGGATAAGTTATAGGATTAGGATGTAGTTATATGGAGTTTTATTGGAAGTTCTTGACAAAGACTTGGAGTTAGTTTCCTTCAGATAGATAGATAGATAGATAGTTGGATAGATGGATAGATAGATAGTTGGATAGATGGATGAGTGAATAGATAGATGACTGGATGAATGAATAGATAGATAGATCCCTGTTGTATTTCCCCCTTTTGATATTGGGATAAGAATGGATCAATTTAAGGGAAAGTAGAATAAGAGATAAATTATGGGTAAACCGATATTAAAGGTAAATATATATGGACTAATTGGGTAGATACGTGACAAGATGGGAACATATGCTTGGATCCTTTATTTGATGATTTTTCTTGCCCATTGATTGGAATAAAATTTAAAGGAAATAGCTTTTTAAGGCTTCATTATGTGATTAGGATTAGTTTAAATTTTATATTAGTAAAATTACCTAATGGAATGTGGTTCAGAAGCTTGACAGTGAGGCTGTTTTTTTCAGAAATATCAACAATTTTATTAGCTATAGGTACTGATTCTGAATTTGAAAAAAGGATGTATTCTAGGCTTTTCTTTGGCACTTGGCTCTTTAGAATATAAATTAACATTTAGCAAAGATATGACATATAATTAATAAAATGTTATACATTGCCTGATAGGGTAGTGTGCGTTTTTTCAAATTTTGATAGTATTTCGAGTTCCTTCATCTTTTCCTGAGGTTTTTGCTTATTCTAAGTTTTAATATTTTCAGTATAAATTATTATATTTACTTGAAAATGCTATAGCTACTTGATTTTGCTTATTTTTTTGATCTAATTCCTTTTTCTTTTTAGTAATTGAAGATTCCTGTGTAAGAATATTGGCAAAAATACATTATGTACAAGATATATGACCACGGGTACTATACCTCAATATATTAGTGTTATTCAACAAAAAAAATAATTAATTTACCAGCTCATTGGATTGATAGCAGGTTGTAAGCATAAATAGCAAACATCATAGCCTTTCATTGACTCTTTACCTAACCTTTTCTTTATATTTATTTTTAATATCTTAAATTTTTTAAGTCAAAAGTTAAAACCTTTGGAGTTCCATAATTCAATTTTCTCCTCTCATCATAGGTTAAAATGCTAAAGCAATATTGTTTTTAGAATGGCGAGGCATTGGAAACTGTTATATATCTAGTATTTGTGTGTTTTATTAGAGAGGAATTTATTGATAGTTTTTGTTAAGTAGATTGAAAATTTATTGACTAAATAATAGTGGCTTTGGTTACATTTAATTTAATTTCTTCGAAATTAATTGATTAATTATAGGATGCATATTACAAATTCTTTAAAATGGTTTTTAATGTTATATATTACTATAAAATCATTTATAAAAATATAATTAAATATTCTTAATATTTGCTCCTAACAAGCACATTCTTTTTTAGTAAACTATAGTAAATACATTCAATATTACCACTTTGAATTTTATTTAATGACTTTTTGAAAATCTATTTTGAATATAATATTCAATAGGTAATTTATAAATATAAATAAATAATATAAAATTAGTAAATTTTTTAATATTAATAACTTTTTGCTATACTTTTATTTACTAACTTCCTATAGTTAAAGATAATTTTTTTATTCAATATTAAAATATAATAATTTATATATTAAATATAATAGCTTATTTTAATTATCATTATTAGAAAATTTTTTTATAATTTTAACTTTATATATAATAGTAATAAAATATAGTTATCAATATTTTTAATTTATATTAATTTTATATTTTTTTTAAAGTGATTTCATTAAAAAATAATAAAACTTATTATTAAATTATTAAAT
>JNEM01011536.1:0-13641 GCA_000697335.1 Conidiobolus incongruus B7586 | reverse complement strand
AATGGATATATTACTTTTATTTAATTTTACAAAAGATATTAAAAGACTAGTTTTTAAATTTTTATATATACTTTTATATAATTCAATTAACTATAAATTATATGGTTAATTTATATTTTTATAATTAAATTAATTATATAAATAGCATTAAATTATTTAATAAACTAGGTTCTTTTTTTTCCTCTTAATTCTTACTATTTTTTATCTTTTACATTACTTCTAAGATTAAAACTATATTCTATCAATATTATAATATATTAATATTACCTAATATAAATCCTAATATTTTAATGACTCATCTCAGTTTGAAGCTTAATTAAACTTTGTTTATATTTACACACTACATTTTATATTACCTTGCTATATTTTATGCTATACTACTTTTATATTAAGTTTTCCTCTATATTATATCAGTATTTTACTACCATGCTTACAAAAGAAATCAATTAATAATGAATTTTCTATTATTTTTTAATAAAATTATTTTTAATTGGTATTCTCAAAAAAATTTTAAAAGCTTTATTATTTTACATAATTATTATCTAACACTTAAAGTTATGAAAATTTTCTAATTAAAAATAGCTAGAAAAAATTACTATATTTATTATACTCTTTAAACTTTAATCTCTTTATTTATCATTATTTTAGATATTTAAAAAATTAACTAATAAGAAAGAAAATTTCTATAAGAAAATTTAATTTATTTGTAAAACAACAAATTTTAGTCTTTAATAAAAAGAATTATTTTTTAAGTGTTAAAAGTTTGCTAAAGATATAGTAAAAAGTTATTATTAATAAAAAAGAGTTAATTTTATATTATTTGTTAATTGTTTATTTTTTATTGCAAAAAATTCAAATTATTTAAATTATAATGGAGTATAATAAATATTAAATAAATATAATTATTTGAATATTCAGTATAAATTTTATTATTTGGTAATAAGGAAAATTAAAAAAAAAATAAGATATAATATTGAAATAATGAGGATAGCCATAATTTATATACTTTAGTCCTTGTATTATGTAATTTTGTTACACTGTTGATAAACAAATATACCTATCAGATTTTTTAGTAAAAATATGATCTAATATTTGATTTATCATTATTATACCATTTTTAAATTTAAATATCCTTACAAATAATATCGATATTGAAAAAATACAATAATATAGACGACTTTGTTATTTACTATTATGAAGTTGATTTTGATATATTATTTAAAATATACTTAATATTAATCCATAAAATTAAGAATTTTCAGTTGTAAGGAAATTATAGAAAATTATTTTAAATTAATATATAAAAAATTTCATATATTTATCATTATTAATATATTGAACTTATTTTTGAATTAAATCATATCCAGTCTTCAAAACTAAATAATTTAAAGAAAAAATAGAAAAGAAGCGATTGGAGACATAGTTCAAGATCTGATTTAGATGTTCTTTGATCTGTTTCTTCTGAATTGCAAAGCATTTGGGATAGATATTGAGGTAATGAAGTGCTGCTAAATGGGCGTAGAGTTGGAAAAATGGATGATAATTATCGGATTCGGCGAGTGGTTTAAACAACTCATGGCAATGACTTAATACAATCATTTGCTGATCGGGTTTGAGTCCTTGGTTCTTATGTTTCAAAATTTCGTACATTTCTAAAATAGCGGAGTGATAAAACATTTTCACCTGATTTTCATAGTTCAATATCTTGGACTCGAATTGTTTGTATGCAGCTTTTAAAAATCGGTATGTTTCAATACACTTGCCAAATAGATTGGTAATGTTGCGAAGTCTTTGATTCCAACTAGCGTGAAATGATGAGCTTTCTACATTATAAAATGAAGGAAACCATATTAGATGCGTGCATCTATCCGCAAATTTATGAAACTCGGTAATGCAAATAGAGTAAACATAATTTTCGCCAGGACCTTTGTGATTTATAATTGTATTAGCATTTGGCATCTGCCAAATAGGTTGGAATAGGCTTGGATCCGATTCGCCAAATTCTGTTATATAACATGGGGCAAAGTTATGAGATCCAGAAATAGCCATATTGAGAGCTTTGATCATAGTAAAGAGCAATTTTCGATTATAACGATCCAGTGGAGAGAGTTGTTTACAATCTAAATGAAGGCCTAGAGCATAGCTCATACGAGTTATATGAGCTTGACAACTTTTCGCAATATCAAAATCACCATCCCAATATTTGGTAAAGGCATGCAAAACCAATGCTTGAGCGTTAGGCATGCTGATTGTTTTCACTATTTTTTTAATACAGTACTCCGAATATTTTTTCATATATGATTTTAACACCTGAGGTTGCTCAGTTTGATATTGAAACGCACAATAATAAATAGCTGATAATAGGGCTGGAGAAGAGGTTTTAGGATTAAAAGATCTAATACTAAAAATTGGATATGCAGGATGAAATTCTCTGAAATAAATTTCTATTAAACCATCCCAGAAACTCTGCTGACATAAGAGTTGAAGCGGTCGTGCAAGAGGTATTGGCATATATTGTCGGAATAAACCACATACTGGAGGCAGTTCTGAATTTCGACTTTCTATAAAATGTTGAAATTTGGGTATATTTAAAATCCCTGGTATACACGAATTAACAAAATAATAGTAGCTAACCCTTTCCGATTTAATAACAAAATTTGTAAATTCATCCAAGTCTCGAAATTTTTCCCAAGGTGGTAGGGAATAATAATTATTCAATTGAAATGAAATCGTTGAATTCCTTTGTGAGTTTAAGCTTTTAATACATAAGGAACTTTCTAATAATAAATGTTAATAAAATTTTGTATTGAATTAATTTTATTTATACCTTTAATTAAGTTAAGGGAGTTTAATAAAATTTTTGAAGCTGTAAATTTTGTTTTAATATTGTGAAATTTATAACCAAACATTTTAGGTTCAGCCTCTATATTAATGGGGTTTTGGGTTATTTTCTTCGGTTTGCAACCTTTACAATGACGTCCTTGAGTTCTAACTAGTCCAGTTTTACATCGTATACAGAGTTTATATTGTAAAATTTCTGATTTCAAACCCATTATAGCTACAAAATTGACATGAACATATTTTAATCAATTAATATTGAACAAAAAAAATATTATTAATAATTTTAAAGTTAAATTTGATTATTTATTAATATCACATGCTTATTATTACTCTTTATGGTGTATTGAATTTAATAATGATATTTTAATATTATGGGATATATTAATTAATTAATTAAAAACTTTGATAAAATCACTCATAGTATTTTAAATTAATTAAAAACCTGAAAAATGATAGAATTATTTGATTGATGAAAAATAAAGTTAAAATATAGCTTATAGTTTGATCAGAGAAAAATTCCATTAAGATATTCCAAGGATGTATGAAATGATTTTGATATCTTCATTATTTGTAAATGTTATGAATCAAATGTTTTTGCTAATTTAGATCTAATCTACTGTTTATCATTGAACTACCTATGAAAAGTAAGCAAAATATTGTGTGAATGAATCGATATTTAATTTCATTTATTACCCTATAGCGCGAGAGCTTTTAATTAGAAGAAAAATAAGTAATATATATCAAATAATATATTCAAATTTTATATTTGTTACATTGATATTACTAAATGGTTGTTCAATATTAAAAATGGTTATTGTTAAAAAATGCATTCTGATAAACATGAAGTTCTATTGCCAAAGTATATATTTGAATTTTAAATTATTAAAATCACACTACAATAGATGTTTATATTGGCATAAATATCATTTTTCAATTTAATATAACTTTAACCTATAAAAGGTAAAGTTCATCAAAAATTTTTCAACCAGTTCATTATATTCAAAAATAATATTACTTTGTAATTTAAATAATGGGAATTTTTTGTGATTGAAAAAAAATAAACATTTTAATATATAAAAAGTAAAAATAAATATATAATATAAATTTAATAGCTTCTTTTATTTCTAATAACTTTTTGCTATACTTTTAGCAAAGATCTAACACCTAAAAAACAGTTCTTTTTATTAAAAACTGAAATTTGATGTTTCACAAACCAATTAAATTTTCCTGCAGAAATTTTCTTTCCTGTAAGCTGGTTTTTTAATTACTTAAAACAATTATAATTACATAGGTTATAATCTAAAGAATATACTAGATGTGGTAGTTTTTTCCAGTTATTTTTAATTAGAAAGTTTTTTACAACTTTAGATTTATGTATTTTGTAATTATCATGCAAAATAATAAGTTTTCTTAAATTATATTGAGAATACCAATTAGAAATAGTTTTATTTAAAAAAGAAATATAAAGTTTACTATTAATAAATTTTCTTTTAAAAACTAAATAAGAATAGCATATGCTATTATAATTTATTACTACAATTAACATTTGCTTATTAATAAAGTGTTTATTTAAAGGAATTTGTAGAGGGGGTTGATTTAACTTAATCCCACACCTTGTTTATATTTTAACAAAGGATTATATAAAAAAATCTAAGATTCATTAATTGTAATAATTCATTATAAAAACTTTAGTTTCTAGTTATACCTTAGTAAATTTTATTTAACAATATCTACTCTAGTTTTTTTTTAAGTATTAATTAAATTATAAGGTATTTATTTTATATTTTTATTAATTAATTTTAATTTAAATTTTAATATATATATAAAATATTTATATAACTAATATTAAAGTATCTTGATAGTTTTTTAACTGAAATAAAAAAGTGTTTTTTAATATAATTTTTTATTTTATTAACAATTAGAAGAGTAATAGTTGAAATTAGTTTTTTAAATTTTAACAGGTTTTAGGTAGTTTCTCTTTTAGCTTTAAAATAATTTACCTAGTGATAAATTATTAATTTAAATAATACTTTATTACCAAAAGTTGTTTGTAAATTTTAAATGATTTTAAAGGGTTTATGGTTAAGTTTTACTGATACTAAAATAAAAAACTTTTGATAGTTACTATTTAGTTTAAACATAATTAAATTAAATAGCCAATTTTAAAAAATTAATTTTTTAATCAAAAAAATTATTATATATATAATTCAAAACTATTTATTTTCCTATTTGTTTTCTATATATTTGTTTATTTGAAACTAATAATATGTTTGAAAAATTGGAAATTAAAAAATTTCCTATTTTTTTGATTCTATGGTAATATTACATTCAGGCTAAATAATGATTGTATTTTGAAAATCATATTTTGAATTACTTGATTAATACTAACTTTAATCTATATAATATTATGAAACTATTCTTATAAAATATATTCAATTATAGAATATCAAACAGATTAGTTTTATATAATTTTTATTAAATATTTAAATATCAGGAAATAGACTTAAATGATAAAAATTTTTTAATAGATTATTTAATATATAGTTCATTATATAATATATTATAAAAAATTCAATATCTTTTTAACTCCCCTTGAATTACAATTATTTTTTTAATCCTAGATCAATTTAAAAACAAAGAAATTGTTACTCATAAAATCTTTCAGTATAGCTTTTATTTAATTTATAGAATACAAAAGTTTTATTTAAATATTGCCATATTACCTTGGTTTTTAATTTAAAAATATATGTGATTTTTATTAATATTTATTTTATATCCAATTACTTATATATCAGGACTATTTTTTAATTTGAGTAATTTTCATAATAATTAAAATAATATTATTGTTTTCAGATTATATTATATTTGACTATTGTTATCTAAAATAATATCTGATTAAATAATAAATAAATTTTCAAATTTTATAATCTTAATATCTATTATCTTAAATTTCAAATAATGGGAAATTATTTAATTTTTGATTTTTCAAATATATTATTAGTTGTAAATAAATAAATATATACAAAATAAATAGAAAATTATATATTTTTAGATTATATATATATATTATTATTTTTTTGATTAAAAAATTAACTTTTTAAAATAATTATTTAATTACAATAAGCTTAAACTAAATAGTAATCATTAAAAGTTTTTTATTTTAATATTAGTAAAACTTAACTATAGACTATTTAAAATCATTTAAAATTTACAAACAACTTTTAATAATAAAGTATTATTTAAATTAATAATTTATCATTAGGTAAATTATTTTAAAGTTAAGAGAGTATTTAAAACCTATTAAATTTTAAATAATTAATTTTAACTTATTGTTTTAATTATTAATAAAATAAAAAAATATATTAAATAACACTTTTTTATTTTAGTTAAAGAATAATCTAAATACTTTAATATTAGCTTTATAATTATTTTATATATATTAAAATTTAAACTCAAATTAATAAATAAAAATATAAAATAAATACTTTATAATTTAACTAAAGCTTAAAGAAAGTTAGAATAGCTATTATTAAATAAAACTTATTAAAATATTATTAGAAACTTAAGTTTTTATAATAAATAATTATAATTGATAAATCTTAAATCCTCTTGTATAATCTTTTACTAAAACATAAATCAAAATATTAAATTATATTAACTTATTTTATAAATCCCTTTAAATAAATATTTTATTAATAAGTGAATATTAATTATTATAATAAATTATAATAGTATATGCTATTTTTATTTAATCTTTAAAAGAAAATCAATTAATAATTAGTTTTATATTATTTTTTTAAATAAAACTATTTTTAATTGATGTTTTTAATATAATTTAAAAAACCTATTATTTTATATAATAATTAAAAAATATATAAATTTAAAACTATAAAAAAATTTTTAATTAAAAATAACTAGAAAAAACTACTATATCCAATATATTCTTTAGATTATATCTTATGTAATTATAATTACTTTAAGTAATTAAAAAACTAGTTTATAAGAAAAAAATTTCTATAGGAAAATTTAATTAGTTTGTGAAACATCAAATTTTAGTCTTTAATAAAAAGAATTATTTTTTAAATGTTAAGTTTGTTAAAAGTATAACAAAAAATTATTAATAATAAAAGAAACTGTTAAATTTATATTATATATTTATTTTTATATATTATATATCAAAATATTTATTTATTTTAAATCACAAAAAATTCCCATTATTTAAAATACAGAGTAATATATTAATAATACATTGAATTTAAAATCAATGATAAAAATTTAATTAATATACAACTTATATAAATATAATTACAATATTGTATACTAAATATGATAATTGTTTTTTCATTTTGATCCTTTTAAGAAATCTTCAATTTATTATAAATGATTGGTTAGAATCTAATTCAATATAAAATAAAAATAGATATCATCATTCATTTTCATATATTTTCAATTTTTTGGATTTTATGAAAAAGTATAATAAATTAAATGTAATCGATTGATAAATATTTGTATCGAGAAGTTTATGATATATTAATTTATTAAAACATTAATTGATTGTAAATGATTATTTATAATATTTTATGATATAAAAAATAAATTACTATATAAAGCTCATTGTCAGTGTATTAATACTACAGGTTTTCTTGTAAGTAGACTTGCAATAAAGAACACCTAGATTCGATAAAACGGGCCAAGGACGACTAACGGGATATAACAAAATATCAAGGTGTGGGGCTTTGCCCTGATCGAGATGATCGGCGAGCAAATAGGTGGCCAGTGACTATTTTATAGTGTGATTAATCCTTTGTCAATGTGTTGAAACTCCAATTTCTGTTATAGTCTGAAATTTTCCATTATACAAGGATAGTTCCTGATATTTGTGAGAGGATTACATTCGGAATCATGACGGATAGTTAAAGTTTAATGGCGAGCGTACCTCCCAATTCGAGGCAATACTTAAACATGATTTACTTATTTTGGTATTAAATTTAATCCAGTTTTCATTATTAGAAAATTTAAAGAGAACTTAGAAAAAAATCGTCTAGAAATATATTTAATTAGTTGTTTTAATCGTTCTTTAGCTTGTAACTTCTGATCAGGAGTGCACTTGGGATAGAGGTTGAGGTAATGAAGGCTAACCATGAACGCATAAAAGTTGATTATTGGACTAAAGTGATCAAATTCCATAATTACTTGGAAAAGGTGATCGCAATGCTTTAGGATTTTAGTATGATGTTCAGGCTCAAATGTTTGGGTCTTATTTTTTAATAATGCATATAATTCTATAATCATTTCATGATAGAATATTTTGATTTGAGTTTGATATTCGGATATCTTGGTCTCAAATTGTTTATATTCATTTTTCAATTGGTTATAAGTTTCAATACATTGATGGTAAATATTGTCAATATTTTTAAGGCTTTGGGTCCATTTCGATTTAAAATTAATTTCGTTTGTATAAAAACATGGGAGCCATATCAAATCAGCACAAATATCGGCAAATTTGACGTACTCCGTAGAACATATAGAATAAACATAACTTTCATCAGGATTAGAAAAGCGAATAACACAATTGGAATCTGGAGTTTGCCATTTGGGCTGGTATACACTCGAATCAAAATCGCCAAATTCAGTCAAATAAATGGGAACAAAAGTATGGGATCCAGATATACTAATGTTAACAGCCTTAATTTTGGAGAATAAAATTTTACGATTATATCGATCTATAGGTGATAAGTCTTTACGGTCTAAATGAAGTCCCAGTAAATAACTCATTCGAGTGAGGTGCGCTTGACAGCTTCTGGCATTAACCATATCACCTTGCATATATTTCATGAATATATAAATAACTAATGCTTGGGCATTAGCCATGTTAGCAGTTCTAATAATCTGCTTAATATTATGATCCGAATATTTTTCCATATAAGATAAAAGTTCTTCAGGTTGCTCCGTCTGATATTTAAATCCGCAATAATGAATAGCGGAGAGTAATGAAGGGGAAACAGTATTAATGTCAAATGACTTGATACTAAATGTTGGACACAATGGATGAAATTCTCTAAAATATGTTTCAACTAGTTTGTCCCAAAAACTTTGCTGATACAGGACTTGGAGTGGACGAGCAATTGGTATAGGTAGAAACATTCTGTTTAGATTATGTATAGGAGGTAATTCATAGCTCAAATCTTCGATAATATTCTTAAATTTTGGAATATTTCGGATTTCTGAAGTGCATGTTAATATAAAATAGGAGAAACTAAGCTGTTCTGATTTGATGATATATCGAGTAAAATCTTTCAAGTCCCTGAAAGTCTCCCAAATTGGTACTCGGAAAGATTTGCTCGTCCTAACAATTAAATTACGTTGAGCTTTAAAATTGTCAGTATATAATGAATTTTCTATAACTGAATATTAAGTCACGGTAAAATGATTTGTGAAAGCTCATATATTACCTTTTTTTAAATTAATAGAACTTAATATCACTTTCGAAGCACTGAATTCTTCTTGTTGGTTTGCGAAGTGATAGCTGTATACCTTACGCTTAATTTCCTTTTTGTCTAATTTCTTCCCCAACTTTTTAGGGTTACAAATTTTACAATAATGGCCAACAGTTTTAACCAAGCCAGTTTTACATTTAATACATAGTTTATACTCTAATATATCGGATTGAAAATTCATTTATATTAAAGAGATGGTTTAGTGATGGTTATAAATATTATAAATAGAGTTTTTATTCACAATTTATCAATCATTTGCTGTAATTTTAATTATATTAAACTTGGAATTATTTAGATTGACTTGATTATTTAGAATTTAATTGTAAATAATATTACTATTATGGGATTTACAAAACATAATTCGACTTCATATTGTTAATATATTTTCACGAGTCAGGTGACTCCTTTCTACCAAAGTTTTCTTGAATTAACCTAATGCTAAAGTCATTTCCCCCACGCATATCATCTGCCCTCGCTCTATCTTTTAATTGGCCGACGATGCAAGTCACCGGAGAATCTCAAGAATCACCTTATCCAACTCACTCTATATAAAATCCGGAATTAGAGCTATCCTCAGCAGGAAGAGTTCGATCTGGGTCCTCCCAGCTATTTGACTTAAACCAATAAACTCCTTATCTTCCTAATGCTTACCTGGAATTCTCCAGATCGCTCTCTTTTATTTAAACTACTCTGGGCAAGGCTTTCCCAAGACGTGTTAATATAATAAATATAGATAGACTAAATAAATATTAGAGTTATTTAATCTGCTTTTTCGATATTAATATTTAATATAATAGACAGTATTTAAAAACTTGATTATTTTATTTCACTTTAAACTTATATATTGGATATTTATAAATTATGCTATAGTTACAGCAATATATATATATTTACCTATATTTTAAGAATATTAATTTATAAATTGAATAAATTTCAAATAGAAATATTAATCAAATTATCATATATTCAATATTTGATCAATTATTTTAAATCTTAACATCAATTGTTTCAGTTTTATCTCAATAAAAATTTTGTAATACTAATAATTGAATAATAGGATTGAGGTTATATAATAATATGGTAAATACAATAAAATAATAAATTTAATCAAATTTAATAAGTATATTAAAATATATATTTATAATATTTTCATAATATAAATGCTTATTATATCAATTTAAAATTTGAAAAGTTAACTCTGTATAGTTATTTGAAAAGTGATTTATACTTTAATTATAGCTTGTAATCTGATAAGATTGGAGTGTGGTAAAAGGATTAAGTTTAGAAACCAGATATATTTTTGTGTGAATGATTCATTTCCATCTCTCTCAGAGTTGAGCTAGTTTTTTCTTAATCTTGTCTATTGATATTAAATACAATAATGATTATCATAAAATAGTTAATGATTTCACTTAATAATTAAATACTACCCCAGTTTCAGAAAATATTAATATTTCAAATCCAATTTTTTTAATATAATTAAAGATTATTTTATAAATTAATATTATTGGTATCATTTTTAATATATAAGAATAAAATATCAATATGATACTTTAATTAAATACTATAATAACTAAATAATTAGAGTTTAATTTGAAAAAAACGCAATATCTCATCTTTAGGAAGCAAGTAATTTCGCAATTTAATAATTTTTTACATCAAAATATTAGATATAATAATAATTTATGGTTATTATAATTCTAATCTTTTAATAATTTATTTTTATTTTAACAATCATAATTATTTAACTACCTATTCAATGAATATATGAAAATAGTTTTATTGACTAAATTAACTCTTCTGAAATACACAAAAACATTTTAAATGTACATAATAATGAGATTTATTTATGTATTTAAAATATATAACCAGTTTTCAGTATTAAATAATGTAGAATGTCAAAAAATACTTCTGTAATATATTTGATTAACTATTTTAAGCATTATTGATCAGTTTTTTTATTCAGAATTGAAATAGATATAGATTTTAAGATGGTGAAGATCTATTAATAATTTGTAGTCGATTACTGGACTCGATCCATTGAATACTATAATTGATTCGTATAAGAGAACGAAGTGAAGCGAGAATCTAAGATGATCTGGATTGATTGTTTTCGTATTATGCTTCAATAAATTGTATAATTCTATGATCTTATCGTGATACATTATTCTCACTTGAATGTCAAAATGGATATCTTGGATTCAAAATTATTATTTGGATTTTCAGTAAGATGAAAATGCTGATATACATATTATAAATATTCGTAATACATTTTAAACTTTTCGTCCATTCTGATTTAAATGAAGTAATAATTTTTATATAAAAACAAAAAATCTATAATACATAAGTGCATAATTGAGAAAAATTGACTTACTCTGTCGAAAATACTAAATATACCATATTAACCGCAGGATTAGAAAAATATATGATACAATTGGAGCCTGGGGTTTGCTATATGGGTTATGTATAACTATAACAGAGGAACCATGTTCAATTATATAGCTAAGGTTAAATTTATGAGATTCAAAGGTATTAACGTTAATATCCTTGAACTTGAAGAAGAGGATTTTACGATTGTATCGATCTACAGGAGGTAGGTGTTTATATTTCAAATGAAGTTCTAGCAAATAGCTTATTTGAGTGATATGAGAATCATAGATTTTGACATTAACTGTATCTCCCTGCATATCTCATAAAAGTATATATAACCAATGATCGGGCATATGTCAAATTAGTCATTCTGGTTATCATTTTAATATTAAACTAAGTATATTAATTTCATATATGAAACAAGTTTTTAAAGTGCTGGGGTTGATATTGTAATCCATATTAATGCACAGCTGAAAGTAATAATGAGAATGCAGTTTGATTATTAAAAACATGATATTAAATATAGGAAACAATAGGTGGAATTAAAATAAATCTCAACCATTTTGTCTCAAAAGTTTTATTCATTCAGATTCTTAAGGAGATGGGATATTTCAACTATTAGAAACAACTTATTTACAGCAAATATAAAAGGCAATTCATAGCTTAAGTCTTAAATATTAATAGACAAATTAAGTAATGGCATAATTTTAAAATTAAAATTTAATAATAATATTAATATATGATTTATAACATTTATTACAAAATATAAGATTAATATTTTTTTATAATTAATAACTCTTATATTTTTGATAAGCTTTTAACACCTAAAAAACAGTTTTTTCATTAGACTGAAATTTGATATTTCATAAACCAATTTAATTTATTTGCAAGAATTTTTTTAAATATATTTTTTAATTACCTAAAACAATTATAACCATATAGGTTGTAATTAAGTGAATATACTAGATATACTAGTTTTTTTAGTTTATTTTAAATAAAAATTCTTTATAAGTGTAACTTAATATAGTTTATAATTATTATATAAAATAATTGGGATTTTTAAATTATATTAAGTTATTTAATTAATTATAGTTTTATTTAAAAAAACAATATAAAACTGATTTTGAATTAATTTAAATTTAAAAACAAATAAACATATATTATTATAATCTATTATAATAATTAACATTTATATATTAATAAAATTTTTGTTTATCAAAATTTATAAAAAGGATTATTTAAAATTAACCTAATATTTACTTTTATTTTTAATAATAAGGTTATATAAAATAATTTGAGATTTATCAATTATAATCATTTGTTATAAAACTTTTTATTTTTGATAATATTTTTATATATTTTGTTTAACTATAATTATTTTAATATTTTTTAACCTTTAGTTTATTTATAAGGTATTAGTTTTGTATTTTTATTAATTAATCAAAGTTTAAACTTTTATTTATATAAAACATTTAAATAATTAATATTTAATTATCTAAGTAATTCAGTAATTAAAATAAAAAGATATTTTTCATTATATTTCTTAACTTTATATATTAATAATAATATAATAATTATTTATCTTGTATATTTAAATAAATTTTATTTAAAATTCTTTTAGAATAAAAAAAATAAATCTAATGGTAATTGGTAGGTTTAGATGCAAAATTATTTTTTTAAGCTATTTATAAATGTTAATTAATTTTAAAGGATATATGGTTAAGTTTTAATAATACTAATATTATAAACTTTGGCTAATTATCTTTTAATTTAAATTTAATTAAATTTTACCATAGTTTTTAAATTAAAAAAGGTTTAATAAAAAATAATATTAATATATATATATATTTTCAAATTTTTGATTTTTATATATATTTTATATATATTTGATTTTGAAAAAATAATTATATATTTGAAAAATTAGAAATTAAAA